>SKCR01050024.1:0-69203 GCA_019454045.1 Zanthoxylum bungeanum
TTCATCCAATTTCATTAAACATGATCAAAATCAAGTTTACCCAAATTAAAGTTTTGGCCAACATTAAGCAAATTGGGGAAAATCAATCCAATTAATTTTTCATCAAATTGATTACATATAACTCTAAGTTATCCATATACAAGCATTCTTAAACAAACAATTTGTCAAAATTATGCTTAAATCAAAAAGCCCCAAATTTTGCTCAAGAACCCTAAATTCGTTTTATGCAACCAATAGCTCAAGATACCATTGTTGAGTTTCAATCAAGTCCCAAGGATCATAAATCATGCATAAACGAGTTGAATACATATCAAAGGAGGTGCGGAATAACTCACATTGATCGGTAGAGATGCAACAAAGATGAAGTGCGAACTGCTCTCCCTTGCTCGGCAGTGAGCTGCGCGTGTGAGGGGCTGCACGGTGGTGACTGGTTCGGCTTCTTCAAGGTTCGGCCATGGGAGACACCATTGAAGCTCCAAGCTTCAAGTTTTCCAAGCTTACAAACTCACTTCCCTATCACCTTTGTATTCCTCCATGAGTGTGCTAGCACTTAGATCTTGCTAAAAGATCAAAATCTTCTCCATTTTGTGTGAAAAACCAGAAAAAATGAAGAAGAAAATCGGTCAAGGAGACCGTGAGAAGAGAAAAAAACCATTTTGGCTCCATTTTGCCAAAACCGTGAATGTTGAATCAAGAGAGAGAAAAAGTGATGCCTTTTTGTATTACCTTTCTTTTTTTTTTTATTTACCAAGTAAGTAAATAAAAGATATACAAAACTTTTATTAAAAAAGCTTTCAATCAACTTTTCACCCATCACTTCTACTTTTACTTTAAGTCACATCACATCACTTTAATAAAGTGACATGTTGTCAAGTCACATCACTCAAAGTGACAATTGATTTGACGCATGATGTGACTAACGATTTGACGCTTGATGTGACTTGTGTGCCGCGCTCGAATTCGAAATGCGAATGCGCTCGCAATCACTCTCGGGCTCGGGTTCGCTAATTCCAAATTAACGAATTTTCCGTCGCGTCGTAATTAAATGATTACGCCTAGCGAAATCATTATTCACGTCGCTAACGAATTAATTCTAAATTAATTCGTTCGCCCGAATAAAAATCTAATTTCAATTCCGCGTCGAAATCTAATTTCGATTAATATATCGAATATATTAATTTTACCGATTAATTCCAAATTAATCGTTCTCTCTCTTTAACGATATTTTATCCGAGATAAAATATCTCCGTAATTAATCCCAGATTAATTTTCTCTCTCTTCCAATTAATCCCAGATTAATTAAAGTGCGAGTCATACGTCATCGGTGAATCTTCAGGAAGCGACCCATGAGATCTCCGGATATGTTGGCAGTAAATACGGTCGTCGGACTATCCGAACACGTAAGTACCTCGTACTACGTTTATACCGATTTACAAGACAAGGTTGGCTTCTAGCAAAGCGCCATGCCTACCCAATTCTCCAGAAATATTCTTACAGGAATATATAGATCTGTATCAAGCGTAGTATACCGTAGTATTGTGTATATCGGCCCAGTATCGGATAGTCACGTGCTAGGGCTGGGGCTGGATAAGTGTCTGCCCCGTCCGAAGCACATGTCGGATGTCTGGTAACTAGTCTCTATAATCAGATATTCATGACCTGGTCATAATATCATGATTGGATGCGCATCACTCAAGAGCACTAGTACCGTATCCTGCGTGACATCATCTCCACTATGACTGAAGTGATACTTCCGTCTTGACATCACACCCAATACACTACGACTCTCTGATAAACCCAGAAGTGGTGTACGCAGAACCGGTTAAAGCCCTGTACCACCAAGACCAAAGTCTACCGATTATCGTAAGTATTAGCGGTGCAAGTCTCAGGTTAAGACCAAATACACCTACCCTGATGTCGAACTCCCATAGACACATAGTCATAATACCAATGGGATTCCGAGGGGTCTATCCAGAGCGAAGCTGTTTCCCGTACCATCGGTGAAACACAACCTCCTATCGCACTTGCATAAGTATCCAATACTTAATATATGAGAACTATGCCGTCGTGCCCTCACAACGCGCACAAGTGCAATACTAGCCTATTCCGCATTATCGATGTCCTGTCTCGATAATACTCCGGCTAGGGATATTTAATGATTAATCCTTCGTGGACTGATACTGTCTCATATCATCTCAATCCAGGAACTAATCATATGGACCTCTCTTCATTTATACATCTATGGTGATCTAATCACAAATGATGAGAGTGCAATTTCCTTGTCACATAGTTAATTTGTACAACAACACCGTGATCTGTACAAATAGTGACGCTATGGGTCATATTATCCAACAGAACCCAAATTGGATAAGTGCCAATTGTAGGTTATCCTAGGGATACTATAAGTATTGTACTTATACAACTCACAAGAGAACAATTAGATTGTTGCTCGCCATGTGGATTTCCTAAGAGGAATACCGATATGCAGTGTAAGTGAGAGGATAGTAAAACGCGATGAAAATTAGAGTAATACTATTCATGGCAGCGATCTTTAATGGAAAATAAATAGTTCATCTAGGATGAAACTATACCAGTAATCTTCTAATACACAAGAACCGCGTAAGTCGGAGAGAGTCAGAAAACAACCTGGGGTATGGGTTTCTGATCTCACCTCATAAAGTTGTTTATCTTTTGAGGAATACCAGCTGATTACGTATGAGGAAGTGATACAAGGTATCGACTCCCTATTATGGGAAAGTGCCATATGATCTGAAATGGATTCCATGTATATCAACCAGTTTGGATACTAGTTGATGTACCGCAAGGCATTGTGCCTATTGGTAGTGTATAAGTCTTCAATGAAGACATACATGGAAGGCAACATACCAACGTACTAAGCTAGGCTTGTAGCGAAAAGGTATCGTTATCAACATTGTGTTGATTACGATTCAACCTTTTACCTATTGCCAAGGTGAATCCATTTGGATAATGCTTGCTAATGATGCATGTTTCATTAGTGAAATATGACAGCTTAACGGGAAAATCGCTTTCCTGAAAAGGAAACCTTTAGGAGGATGTTTACAACATCCTGTCGGTTTTGTCGTACCAAACTAGCAAACAAGGTTTGTAGGTTATTCGATCCATGTTTGGATTGAAGCAAGCATAGGTTCTTGGAATTATCATTTTAATGTAATCATAATAGTTTATGATTTAATTCAAAACGAAAAATTATTCTTGTGTATATAAGAGGGTTAGTGGGAGTGCACTGCTAATTGTTGTCCTATAAAATAATGATAATATGTCATTTCTTGGAAATGATATTTCCATAATATTAATCGGTGAAAGCTTGGCTTTCGAGAAAACTCTCCGAGAACTCGTACATTGAAAAATGTACGTGACCTGGTGTCTCATACGCTTTAAGCATATGGATTCACAAACAGGCCAATCCAAGTGACATTCACTGGATTAGAGTTAAGAACATCTATTAGTATCTTAGAGAACTAAGGATGCTGTCTTAATCTGTGGAGAAGGAGAACTTGAAGCGACTGGGATCACTATTGCAAGTTTCCTAAACCAATAAAACGACTACAAGTCGCAAACGGTACTACAAAGTTTGAATAACGGAACAGTGAGCTGGAAATCTTCCAAGTAAGATACTGTTACCGTATAAACAACAAATGCGGGTTATTGCTGCAGCTGAGGCGGCAGTAGAAGCCTTCTGGGTCGATGAACAAATCTAATTAGATTAGATATAGTTCTGTTAGTAGCTGAGCTAGGCGTCAGCACAGGCTAAAGAATTAATGGTCTCATCAACGATCCAGATATATACTTCGATAATTCATCTGATTCGTTCGGATCATACATCGTGGCAATGTGATGATCGAATAAATCGCATCAGATGATAATCATGCAAATCCGCTGACGAAAGCTTTTCTCAGCAGTTTGAGCCAACCGTACATAGTTCGGGTGTAAGACACTCGAGTGAATGGCTATAGGCCAAGTGGGAGATTGTTGGACAATTATGACCCATAGCATCACTATTTATACAGATCATGGTGTTGTTGTACAAATTAACTATGTGACAAAGGAGATTGCACTCTTATCATTTGTGATTAGATCACCTAGATGTATAAATGATAGAAGGTCCTTATGATTTGTTCCTGGACGGAGAATGATATGAGACAGTATCAGTCCACGAAGGATAAATCATTAAATATCCCTAGTCGGAGCATTGTCGAGATTGGACATTGATAAATGTATAAAAGACTAGTATTACACTTGTGCGCGTTGTGAGGGCACAATGGCATAGTTATCATATATTTGGGTATATGATACTCATGCAAGTGTAATAGGAGGTTGTGTTTTACCGATGGTATGGGAAACAGCTTCGCTCTGGATAGACCCCATCGGAATTCCATTAGTAGTATGACTATGTGTCTATGGAAGTCCGAAATCAGGGTAGGTGTATTTGGTCTTAACCTGAGACTTGCACCGCTAATACTTGCGACAATCAATATACTTTGGTTGCGGTCGTCCAGGGCTTTAACAGGTTATGTGTACGCCAATGCTGGGTATATTGAGAATCGTAGTGTGTTGGGTGTGATGTCAAGACGGAAGTATCACTCCAGTCATAGTGGAGATGATGGTCACGTAGGATACGGTACTAGTACTCTTAAGTACTGCAGTCAACGGGATAAAATAAAAGGTCATATTTATCCGATTATAGAGACTAGTTACCAACATCCGACATGTGCTTCGTACGGGGCAGACACAATTCCAGTCCCAGGCCTAGCACGTGATCATCAGATACTGGACAGAAATATGCAATACTACGTAGAGCATAATCTTTGGAAGATTATGTGATGATAACTTTAGTGCTTAATCCATTAAGCTTGTCGCAGTAGACTCCTTAATTTCTGAATCAGAACTAAGGATTAGATCCTTAAAGTATGATAAAGAAATTGAAGGATCTTCAAAGATCTATTTTAAATTTTAGAAGTACTAATATTGCAATAGTAAACTCTTGGAGGGTTAATGACTATTCTCAAGGAGATAAAGTCAAAACTTTGCAATTAGGCAAGTAGCGCTAGTCGCACTTTACTTCGATATTCTAGAAGGCCGAGGCTAGGCCAAAGGCTTCTGGAGTGTTGAAAAAGGCAAAGGCAATATCATTATAGTCTTCTGGGAAGATAAAGGACATATCCCAAAATGTCTGCCTAAATGTGGCAAACGGGATTGCGGATGCGTGACTGCCGTTTGGACAAAGCAGACATGAAGGAATTGAAGACGAGCAAGGCTCTGACTTCAAATATGATTGTCATAAATATGTTCACTACTAGTATTAAAATTGGATTTTAAATACTTAGTGTGGTACATAAAATATATGTATTGATGTTCAGAATCTGATTTGAGCAGGATACTGACTTCAGTAGAGATTTAATAGGCGAATTGGAAACGGGACGAAAGTCGCTGTTTTAACCGTAGATACCTAATTTTAGGAACTACCCTTGGGTGTGTACTTAAATTAGGGAACTGTTATAATGTAACTAGTTTGACTAGAAACATTATCTCTGTATCAGTGTTTAACCCACTGTGGGTTTACCTTTATATTCTAGAACACTAAAATGTTTTATTATATATGGATGATTTTAAGATAAACACATTAGATGTGAATAACAGAATTTATATTTTTGAATATAAATAAATCTCAAACATATTACATGACAAATAAATAGCTCAAACTGATTTGATCAGGTGAAACTAATTGTGGCATTATTGTCAGGGACACAATCAAACAAGACTCGTATATACGTACTTTTGAAGTGTGGGTACTAGGACTAATTTGATTCCAATCAAATAAAGTCTACGAATCTAGTTTATTGGGCAATGTGCCTATAACACTGTTTACTTGGTAAAAGTGTAAATGCCACCGATCTGTTAGCCCTAGTTCATAGTGAAGCAAGTGGGCCCATGTCTAGCTAGGCTAGATGTGGATATGAATATTTCGTGACCTTTACGGATGTGGCATTGCGTTATGGTTATGTGTTTCTCTTGAAGAACACAAATCGGAAACTTTTAAGTTTCGACACGAAATAGACAAACACATCGGCTAAAGTATTAAATCATCACAGTTAGACCATGATGAAAACACTTAAGCAATAAGTTTCTAGTATACTTGAAAGAGTATAGTATTCTTTCAATGAAAGAGTATAGTATTCTTTCAATGAGGACTCCTCCCGAACATGTCAGTTTGACGGTGTGTCCGAACTGAGTAACCGAATTTTGTTGGACATGATAAGGTTAATCATGAGTCGCTCTGAGCTACCATTTCCTTCAACGGATACACATTAACAGTGCAAGAACTTATTTTGAATAAGGTTCCATTAAAATCTGTTTGACAGATTACAAATTAGATATGAACAGGAAAGAAACCGAGTTTCTCATTCCTGAAAATTTGGGAATGCTGGGCATATGTTTGGATGATACCAAACGGAAGACCAGAAAAGCAATGACATGGGAAAAATATTGCGATCAAAATGGGGCAGAACAAGGGAAAGCTCGATAAGAGAGAGTAAACCACTATTTTCAAGGAAAAAGTAGGTGTCTACGTGCGACTTCATGCGCTGAAACTAGTTTTCAAATGAAGAATCAGGATTGAGCCAGGTTCGGATGGGATTCGACTGATTTAAGGAAGAAATGCTCAACTGTTCTGAAAAGGGCAAGGTAGAAACAGAAGGAAAAAGCTAAGCCAGTGGAGCCCTGGCGATGGTATTGTCATTGAGAAAAATATGGCCAATAGAGCACATTTTATGGGTTTCATCAAGGGTGTAGATCCCAGAAACACTGACGGAAGGGTCGTTTAACGCAGCTTGGTAATCTTTGAAGGTCGAAGTGTTTTTCTTTTTTGGAGCAGAGGATAAGGATGCCATGGTAAGTGAGTAAAATAAAGAGAGATTTGCAGAGAAAGTAGTAAAGACAATGAGAGACGGTAAAACAGTGAAAAAGGTGAGTTAGGTTTATATAGCCAATGTAAAGGGCCGCCCTATGACAGGTGGCACGACCCGATTCAAGGGAAGAAGAAAGCGCGGGAAACTAGAGGGCGGTGCCAGGCGCTATGTGATGTGGATGTGACACGAAAATCGGCACATTAATTGGCGCAATGATGGTTTTTCAACAAGAAGTAATGGAAAGATCGCATATTTAATGAGGAAGCGGTGGATTTGCATGGGAAATGTAAGCAACATGCCTCAAGACGTGCAAATGACGGCAAGGAATGAAGACAAAAGGTCAGCAGGCCAAACCAATAAGGCGATCAGTGGTATGAACCTGACCTTACACGCCTGGCTAAGAAATTCCGCCTCGATCTCATCTCTCGAAACGATCAAGGAAAATTTGGGGGACAATTGTTAATAGAAAATAAATTTCTCCCAATGACGAAAAGGCCGAAAGAATTTAAGGATGAAAAGGCATGGAATCGTTCTGGGGGGACGAAGAATGATTCGGTCCAGAAAGGCTCAACTCAGAACGATTCGAAGATTGGGAAGAGAATCGTGAAGAATGAAAGAAACACTTCGAGAGTGGTTGGCCAGTTTCACACATGATCGACGGTTATGGCACAAACTAGCAGTAACCTCCACGATCTAGCAAATAACCAAACAGTTGCACGCATGATCTAGCAGTTGCACACATGATCTAACAGTTGCATGCATGATCCAGCAGTTACATGTGAGCAGGGGACGTGGGGGGTTAACGGCGAAACTGTTCGAGCGTTTGATAATGCCATGCAGTATAAAAGGCTCAAACATAGCAAGAGAAGAAGAAAAAAGAGAAAAAAATGTCTCGAAAGAGCAAGTATTTTTAATTCTCAGCTTTTTAATCTTTAGGGCTGTAATATGTGTGCTTGTGCCCCTTGAAGGCATTTTCTTGGAATCAATCACCCCTTTTCTGGGACTGTGTCTCATAAGGTTTGAACCGTACACGCGTAGTGACGTAAAATTGTGCAAACAAATTCTAATATTTAGTTTCCTTTAATTCTCAACATCTTTATTAAATCTAATAATTTACCCATTTCAGACTTTTAGAGGATCTGGAAATGACGGTGGATAGAATATCTTCAATTTTTTACATATCTGCATTCGAAAAAATCTCATATCCACAACCTATCTATATCTTGTTTTAATGGAATACAATGTATCAACATATCTTCGAGTCTCACTTAACCAAATAACAGATAATCACCATCAATAATAGACAAGAAAAGAAAATTCTAAAAACCAAAATGTATGGAAAGACATGATCTTTCGTGTTTATAATAAGTCTACGATATTCATTTATTTATTATTGAATGGATTTCATATATTTAAACCGCAACTGTCCAATATCCATTAGAGTACATAATTTCATATTCACTATTTATTAAACTAAGGATATCGTAAATTTTATTGGAGGGATATTAACGGATATCCAAAATATTCATCCAAATTACCATTCCAAAGAGGAAGGACCCAGTAGTAATCATTTAGTTTAGAATTCAGATATGTCCTTCAACTCAATTTTGAGGATCTGCCCTGAAACATGCCCAAGAACTCAATACTTTTATGGCTAGAACAATAACCATCCTTAATATTCTCAAAAGTAACCCAGTTTCGTGCACTGTGATTCGTATTCAAATGACACGAAATCAAGCAGAAGAAAAGCATGTAGGATTTGGACTAAAGTCAATTAAATGAAAGTAAAATCTTATTATTATCTTTTAAACATGAAAGAAGAATTTATCCTCACTTGTCTACAACTTTAGAACTAGGCTTTGAATCAGAACGATCAATGTATCTCCAAAAGAAACCCAGAGTGCTTCCCATGATGTTCATAATCACAGCCGACATGGCTGGAGGTAATGCAACCATTGATGATGTGAAATGGGCTGTTGCTAAAACCACGCCCAAGGAAGAATTTTGCATGCCAACCTGCAGATGAGTATCATAAAAAGAAGATTATATATTATATAATCACTCTTCAGGCGCGATCTTTGCATTTTTTTAACATACAGACTTTACGAGTTGTTTGAAATCTTAAGTTTTGCAGATTACGAACTTCTTTGAAAATTTTCATATATTGCTATGATATATGGCATTATGGAGAAACAATTGGTGTGAAAGAAAAACACAAACAAATATACATGAATTTCTTGTATGATAAAACTTTAGAAAAAAAAAACTTATTGGCGTATAAATAGAAATTTAGAACAGTGATAGTAATGTTAAAGAACTCATTCAAAAATCAAGAAACGGCTAGTATTTATTTAAACCAATATACCAAAGACAACATGTTTAAAGATCATTTGAAATGTAAAATATAACTATACCTCAATTGATATTGCTCGCCTTTGTGGTTCTTTGAACCCACAAATAGCTGCAGATAGGTACCTGCAGATACAAGATCATTAAATAGTACATAATTGTAATTCTGATAAAGTAAATTTATAAACTAGGAATACATATAAAGTCGCCTTGCTTAGCAAGAATGGCATTGTGAAACAATCCCCAAAAATCACATATGAATGACATGAAAAAGTTTATGTTTGATACCAATGATAATTCCATGAAAAATGACTCAAAAGACAAGCCCTGTCTTTTGGGATGCTCCACGAGTATATCCAAGAAATGGTATATCTCGAGTAGTGAGTACTGTGGCAAGTGACTGCCTCATTTTTAGTGTAATAAAATCTAGTTTCCTTTCAAATCCCTCTATCAATTAGAGTGTGTGTTTGGTATCTTATTGCAGCTAGTTTGCCACTACTGCTCAATCTTAACTCAGCAAATTTTGTTCATAAAATCAGCAATGTCGACTTAATCCTTGTATATAAAAATTTTAAGATTTTGCCTACCGAAAATAGAAACTAATTCATCCATCCAAACGAAAAGAGGGAGAGAAAAAATCTTTCCAAATAAGAATAAAATAGTCATCATCAAAGTGTTGGGGTCATGATACCAAGAATAAAGAGAAGTCAAAAACAAAACACATTAAACTACAAATCGAAACATAGGAATGTAGCAATTTAAACAGAATTCTAGCACAACCAACTGGAATAATTGCAATATAAAAAGAAAGAGCCACTCTTAGACTTTTACCCCACAAAGAAGCCAGCAAAATGCAATAGCAACACAGAGAGCATTATAACTCCTAGTTCTCCAGATAATATTGATTTGATACGTGCGATCAGAGAGAGATCAGATGCCAATGCAGCATCAATAATTGAGGATTTGAGACGAACCACGTTTTCAGAGAATACACTGGATTAAACCAAAGAAAAAAGTGGAAAAAATGTAAGACAGAAACCATCAATACCTTCTCTATGAATATAAGCTAAATGAAAAGAATTAGAACCTGCATGCTAGTAAGGATGAAGTTAAAACAGCAAACAGTGGTGCGAAAGGCGTGACAACCTTAACGACAGCAGGAAATGCACTCTGCATATATGAACCTAGCAGAACTGGAGCAACAACCACCTAGTTCAGAGTAACAATTCACCATATTACTCAAAAAAATTGAATATTGGGAATATTCTGACAAATGAATTTTTGGGTTTTGGTAAACTTAACATTTACAATTTACCTGCATGGTGCTGATGGAAAGTTTAATAGCATCCACAGGAACATAAGTTCCTGCCAGAAATTTTGTCAAAAGAGGAGTAAGAAGTACAGCTCCAAGTGTAGTGCACATTGTCATTACAATAGATAGTGGAACATCCCCTTGAGCGATTAAGGTCACCTGTAACACTATATAACCAAAATAAGAAACGAATGGTATCTTGTGGATATCATAGCATGTATTCAGGTACTTTAATAGTTTTATCAACTGCTTAAACAGTTGATACTTTAATAGTTTATCAACTGCTTAAACAGTTGACATATACTCTGAAAGCTAGTTCTAATTGGTGTTTAGCTGATCAATATCAACTATTTCATTTGGATATGTGTTGGTAAAAAATATGGCCTAAAACGATCTCCCAACTTACTAACTTATATTGTTATTTTTACTCCTGTAGAGAAATAATAGAATAACCGATCATAGTTCAGATAGTCTTCTTCAGCTCTGAATTTTAATTATTTGTGGTATCGCCTTCATTGACACCAGCTAAGTTGAATGGATGCGCAAAATCTAGAATGGTTCCATCAATTCAGAAATCGCATTCAACTAATAAAGGTACTATCCAAAGAAAAGCTTACAGTACTGTAGGACTTTTTTTAAACTTGACAAATAGTCTGTATATCTTCAGTCCTATATGCAACATGGGTTTCCAGTTTCTTCTATTCA
Organism: Zanthoxylum bungeanum; assembly: GCA_019454045.1. NCBI lineage: Eukaryota > Viridiplantae > Streptophyta > Magnoliopsida > Sapindales > Rutaceae > Zanthoxylum > Zanthoxylum bungeanum. The sequence continues at coordinate 11,314 of SKCR01050024.1, forward strand.
AATGCAACCTACTGAGCATTGGTTATTAATGCATTTACACCCAACAAAAACCGAAGGAACACACAAAATCACCATAATCATAAGTTCTAAAAAACAAATATATACAGAACAAAATAAGTCCAAGAGAAAAAGAATAAGTAATGACTGAAGTACCATACTTTTGCATGTTAACTCTAAGTCTCTTAAGTAGGATATGCAAATGTCAGCCAAATGTGCTTTCAGATGAATTACGAATTGATATCAATTGAGAAGTGGAAAAGAATAGGTAAATTAAAGTCTTACCACATTGGACGCAGTCCCACCAGGACAGCAAGAGAGCAAAATTAAACCAACTGAAAGTGCTGGTGGAAGGCCCAAGAATTTGCTGACAATCACTCCAAAAGCTGGCATGATTGTATACTGAGCAGCGAAACCAAACAGTATCTAAACCAAAATTGGGAAACAAGAAACTCATGACATGGAAAACTTGTAATCATTTGCAACTTATGGAGGGGAAACAAAGTAGAATCACACGCTTTCTACATTATAACTAAAATCATTCCAGAAAAATAAATAATCTTCATCACTTGAAACATTTTAACCAGTAAGTCAAGCAAATTGATCCACTACTGGAGACGTGTCCTATTCCAATATCATGCCACAGTTAATCTAATTGGCCTACTTTCTCATGTTCAATCGAGTATCCCAAAATGTCAGTACACCCATTGTTCAAACCTCAGAAGAATTCAACTGGCATTGCAAATTCGCAATCACATTACATCTTAGCTAAATATTATAGATTTTGGAAGTTCAGTCATCCTGTTGGCAATCACAGTCCCAATAATTGTCCAAGTAAAATTCAAGAATTGAAAAAAAAAAAAAAAACAAAAAGAAAAACAAGTAATTATTCTTTTTAATTTCCGAAAATAAAACCATTCGAATTCAAGGGAAAAAAATGCCTCACATATCCAAAACTGAAACGTTTAGGTCAAACAAAAATAAGTACAAGCAAGAAACCATTTTCGGTTACTCACAGAGAGATGTCTTTGCATGAACAAGCTAATCAAATCTTTAAGCTCCAGAGTGAGGCCCATTGCCAACATAATTAACCCAAGAGACAAGCTATAACTAGCCGGTCCTCTCTGCACAAACCAAGCAAAAGCAGAGGGTTTCAAGCAAGCAACAGCGCCACCAACAGTCACGTAGAGAGGATACAAACTTGCAGCTGTGGATAAAATGTTTTGCCATCTGGGTTTTGCTTCGATCACAGGCAAAAGCTCAGAATTTTCATGCACACATCTAGTGCTTTGTAAGTTCTTGAAACCTGGTGGTGGTGGTGAAACGGTGAGAGGTTTTTTGGGTCTAAACTGCGGGATTTTTAGGTGGGTTTTTGGTGGTGGTGAAGTGAAGGAAGTGAGTGTCACAGAGAGGGCCATTTTTATTTTTTATTTTTGAGGTAGTGCCAGATTAGAGTGGAAGTGGGAGATCAAGTTGCGAAGGATTTATTGAACTGTTAATTAAGATCAATGGTGTATAACGACAAGGTCCTTGAGATTTTATGATTTTGCAAGTCGGGACATTTTTGGCATATGATGAAAGCTACCTCATGTACAATTATGTAGTATATAATAATAATATCATATTACTCGTATAACAATTAATTTACTCATATAACAATTAAAATTATCGTGTTATGAAGATGTTAAAAAAAAATAAATAAATCATACAATTACACATAATATTATATGCTACTAATTAATGGTAGCATGTTACTCATATTTTATTGTACCAAGAACTTCCTCCATGTGTTAGATAAATACTCAAGACAGAAATTAAATCTCTACGGCATTCTCCCATGTCAATTATATACTCATATATCTTAGTAAATTGCATGGATAAAAAGTTTTGGTGACTCGACCCTTGTATAATTTAGTCGGTAGTTTAGGACTCATTTTAAATGTAAAGTCTAATAAAAATTTGTGTTCTTATTTAAATATATTAGAAAATTAATAATAATTTTTATATAAAAATAAAAAATAGTTATATATATATATATATATATATATATATATATATATTATATATATATATATTAATTTTCTTTCTAATTGATAACTTTTAGTATTTTATTATTAATTTTTATGTAAAAATAATTTTTTTTTTCTAATTGATTATAATTGTAGTGGAGAGTTATAAAAATTATTCAATTACTATATTTTAGTAAATATTTATCTTAATCTCTATTATTTTTCAAACATATAATTTAATCATTTAAAAAAAAAAAATTATCTCTAATCGAACTTATTTCATTCTCATTATTTTTCAGGTTAATTCTCTATTAATATTTTTCTTTTTGCTAAAAAATACATAAATAAAAATATACCATTTTCATCACAAACATCATATTTTTCCAAATCTTATCATTATAATATAATTTTTAATTAGTTCTTATAATTTTATTTTTTTACATCATTCTAATTTTTTATGTAAAAAATTAGTATTCTTTTAATAGCAGTTAAAAGTATGGGCCTTTTATTTTAAAAAAAAAAAAAAAACAATTAGGATAGATTCTTTAGTATTTAATCTTGTCCAAACTTAAAAATTTATATTTAGTCATATGGGTTTAAAATCACTAAAAATGATAAAAGAATAACAAACAAAAATTTAAAAAAATAAATTAAACACACATCCCACAAGAGTGGGGTTTATGTTTAAAATTTCTTCTACTTTATTTTCAACTATAAATATCTCCAAAAATATAAAGTGTTCCATAAAAAAATTACATATTATTAGGGGTGGCAATTTGGGTCAGGATTCGTTTATTCGTTCGATTCGATAAGCTTTAAAGCGAATACGGGTTTGAAAAAATGGATTCGTTTAATAAATGGGTCAATTCGATTCGATTCGTTTATTAAACGAATCGAATACGAATTTAAACGAATCGAATACGAATTTAAGCTCATTGATTCGTTTATTCGTTTATGATTCGTTTTATTATTTTTATTTACTAGTTCTTGTTAATTTTCAATTAAGATTCGAAAAATTATAGTTAATTATCATAGAAAAAGTAATATTTTCGATATTTGGTGAAGTTTTTTAGTAAATATATTAATTACATATTTCATATGTATATATTTATTAAGAATTAATGTAAATCAAGTGTGGTAAATTATTTTATTAAATAATATTATTGCCTAAACGAATAAATGAAAATTCGTATTCGATTCGTTTATTAAACAAAGCGAATACGAATCATGATATTATGATTCGTTTAATAAATGAATCGAATATGAATCCATCACATTTTGATTCGATTCGTTTAGGATTCGATACAAATTGGATTCGTTGATTCGTTTTGCCACCTCTACATATTATCGATATAAAAAGCATAATTTTTAAAACAAAGCTCATTGACATTACATTTATAAGACTATATTAATTTCAAACTAGTCATTAAAACACTCATATCTCTTTAATTCAATCTCCAAATCACAATTTATAAAAATACACATACACATAACATTCATATATACTACTTTCATCAATAAATCTCCCACAAATTCAGACTTACGTAAGGTTGAAATTAGCACAAAGTTATTGTATCGTACATACTTTATATTGACATTTGTTATAGTCACATTTTACATAAGTTACATTTGTGATTGAAAGTTGCATTATGTATACCTCAATCATATTGCTTACTATCAGTTACATTATTTACCTCAATCACATTACTGACCCTCAGTCACAATTGTTGGAGTTTCTAGAGGTCCCAAGATCAAAACTCAAGCATGAATCATAAGCGAATACAACGACGGAAGTGCGGAATACTTACATCGAGCGGTTGAGAGACGATTTGGGCAACAAAACGAACTGAAATTCTGCTCACTGCCCACAGCTCATGTCCGTGAACTGCAGCAGTTTGTGCTTCTGTTTTGCGCCATTTTGATCAAGAAAAACGAGCTCCAAGCTTCATCAAAACGCTCCTTGCTCATGGGTATACTTCCCTTATCACCTTGGCATGATCCCGGAGTGTGCTAGCACTCTTGTTTTGCCACAAAACGCACTGCTTCCCTCCATTTTGTTCACGGCAGTCCAAGAAAAAACCAGAACAGAAATGGCGTGAGAGAAGAGAGGAGAAGAAGAGGAGAGAGTTGCTTTTCAATTTTCTTTTTCACCCTTTTTGTTTCAAAAACCGTGAGAGACAAAATGAAAAGCAATGATAAGATATCAAATACCAAAAATGAATTTTTTAATTAAAAAACCCTTCAAAAACCGTGAAAGGTTTTCCCTCCAAAGGAAAATTCATCATATGCCATCATTATCTCACATTGAGAATAGAGACAATGTATCATCCCATAAATGTGTCTAGATACATCCATCATCTATTCGTGTCAAGTAATGAGACTTCGCGATGTGATTTGCGGGTCCTACTCGTTTCAAAATACGAATGTTTCCGCAAACACTTTCGGGCTCAATTTCGCTAATTCCGAATTAACGAATTTCCGTCGCGACGAGAATTAAATAATTTCGCCTAGCGATATTACTATTCACGTCGCTAACGAATTAATTCTAAATTAATTCGCTCGCCCGAATTAAAATCTAATTTTAATTCCGCGTCGAAATCTAATTTCGTTTAATATATCAAATATATTAATTCCTCGATTAATTCCAAATCAATGTTTCTCTCTCTTCAATTGATATTTTATCCTAGATAAGTGTCTCCGAAATTAATCCCAGATTAATTCTCTCTCTCATCATATTAATCCCAGATTAATATAAGTGCGAGTCATACGTCATCGGTGAATCTTTGGGAAGCGACCCATGAGATCCCCGGATATGTTGACAGTCAAATCGGTCATCGGACTATCCGAACACGTGAGTACCAAGTACTACGTTTTACCGATTTACTAGACAAGGTTGGCTTCTAGCAAAGCACCAAGTCTTCCCAATTCTCCGGACATATTCTTATAAAAATATTAAGATCTGTATCAAGCGTAGTATACCATTGTATCGTGCATATCGGCCCAGTATCGGATAGTCACGTGCTAGGCCTAGGGCTGGATAAGTGTCTGCCCCGTACGAAGCACATGTCGGATGTCTGGTAACTAGTCTCTATAATCGGATATACATGACCTTGTCATAATATCCCGATGGCCGCGCAGCACTTAAGAGCACTAATACCGTATCCAGTGTGACATCATCTCCACTATGACTGGAGTGATACTTCCGTCTTGACATCATATCCAATACACTACGACTCTCTGATAAACCCAGAAGTGGTGTACGCAGAACCGGTTAAAGCCTGTACCACCAAGACCAAAGTCTATCGATTATCGTAAGTATTAGCGATGTAAGTCTCAGGTTAAGACTATACACACCTACCTTGATTTCGGCCTCCCATAGACACATAGTCATAATACCAATGGGATTCCGAAGGGTCTATCCAGAGCGAAGCTGTTTCCCGTACCATCGGTGAAACACGACCTCCTATCGCACTTGCATAAGTCTCCAACACTTATATATATGAGAACTATGCCGTTGTGCCCTCACAACGTGCACAGGTGCAATACTAGCCTATTCCGCATTATCGATGTCCAGTCTCGATAATACTCCGGCTAGGGATATTTAATGATTAATCCTTCGGGGACTGATACTGTCTCATATCATTCTCAGTCCAGGAACTAATCATAGGGACCTCTCTTCATTTATATATCTATGGTGATCTAATCATAAATGATGAGAGTGCAATTTCCTTGTCACATAGTTAATTTGCTACAACAACACAATGATCTGTGCAAATAGTGACGCTATGGGTCATTTTGTCCAACAATCTCCCACTTGGCACATAGCCAGTCACTCAAGTGTCCCACACCCGAACTATGTACGGTTCACTCAAATTGCTGAGGAAAGGTTTTCGTCAGCTGATTTGCTTGATTATCGTCTAACGCGATTTACACGATCATCACATCGCCATGATGTATGATCCGAACGAATCAGATGAATATCGAAGTATATATCTGGATCGTCGATGAGACCTTTAATTCCTTAGCCTGTGCTGACGCCTAGCTCAGCTGCTAAAAGAACTATATCTAATCTAATTAGATTTATTTTCGATCCAAATGGCTTCTATTGCTGCCTCAGCTGCAGCAATAATCCGCATTTGTTGTTTATTCGGCAACAGTTATCTTGCTCGGAATATTTCCAGCTCACTGTCCCGTTATTCAAACTTTATAGAACCGTATTATTTAATTGTTTGGAAACTTGCAGCAGTGATCCCAGTCACTTCAAGTTCTCCTTCTCCATAGTTTAAGACAACATCTTTAGTTCTCTAAGATACTAACAGATGTTCTTAACTTCAATCCAGTGACTATTACTTGGATTGACCCGATTGTGACTCCATATGCTCGAAGCGTATGAGACACCAATACAAGTACATTTTAAATGTACAATTTCCCAGAGAGTGTTAACAACTCCAAATCTATCCCAGTAGATCTTTATTCCTTGAATAAAGGTTGTTACTCCCCAGAATTCTACGGAGAATTTCTATTGAAAGAATATCCATGAAAGCCAAGCTTTCACCAATTGTTTTATGGGAATTTCATTGTCAGTGCCCTCTCCCACTAACCTCCTTATATACACAAAAATTATTTCGTTTTGAGTCAAATCATAAATCATTATGATTATTTCAAAACGACAGTTCCAAGAACCTTATGCTTGCTTCAATCCAAACATGGATCGAATAACCCGCCAAACCTTGTTTGTTGGTTATACAAAATCGTCAGGATGTTCTAATCATCCTCCAAAAGGTTTCCTTTTCAGGAAAGCGATTTTGATCTGTAACTGACACATTTCATAAATGAAATATGCAGTTATCAACAAGCATCTTCAAAATGGATTTACCATGGCAACAGGTAAAAGGTTGAACCGTTATTAACACAATGTTGATAACGATACCTTTCCGTTATAAGCCTAGCTTTGTACGTTGGTATGTTGCCATCCATGTATGTCTTCCTTGAAGACGTTTAATGTACCAATAGGCACAATGCCTTGTGGTACAACAACTAGTATCCAAAATAGTTGTTATACATGGAATCCATTTTGGACTCATGGCACTTTGCCAAAATAGGGAGTTGATACCTTGTATCATTTCCTCGTACGTAGTCGGTTGGTATTCCTCAATAAGATTTACATCTCTATGAGGTTAGATCAGAAACCCATACCCTAGGTTGTTTTCTGACTCTATCCGATCTACCATGTTCTTGTATTCGAAGATTAATGGTATAGATTCATCATAGATGAACTATTTGTGTTCCATTAAGGACTTCGTACCTTGAATGTATTAGTTACTCCGATTTTCATCGAGTATCACTATCCTCCCACTGACCACTGCATATCGGTATTCCTCTCAGGAAAACCGCATGGTGGCAACAATCATATTGTTCTCATGTGAGATTTACAAGTACTATACTTAAGGTTTCCCTTAGGATAACCTATATTGGCACTTATCCAATTTGGGTCTTTTAGTTTGGTATCATCCAAATGTTATGCCTGCATACCCAAATTATCAGGAATGTGAAACCCCGTTTCTTTCCTGTTCATACCCTATATGATATCTGTCAAACAGATTTATATGGAACCTTATTCTAAATAAGTTTTGCACTGTTAATACATATCCTGTTGAAGGAAACAGTAGCTCAGAGCGACTCGTGATAAACCTTATCATGTCCAACAAAATTTGGTTTTAGTTCGGACACACCGTCTAACTGACGTGTCTCGAGAGGAGTCCTCATATGAAAGAATACTGTACTCTTTCATTATGTATGAAACTTAATGCTTAAGTATTTTCATTACGGTCTTACCACGATGGTATAATACTATAGCCGATCTTTTATCTACTTCGTGTCGAAACTCTAAAAGTTTCCGAATTGTGTTCTTCAAAAGAAACACATAACCATAACGTGATGCCACATCCGTTAAGGTCACGAAATATTCATGTTCACATCTAGCCTAGCTAGATATGGGCCCACTTATTTCACCATGAATAGGGCTAACAGATCGTGGGCATTCATACTATTACCAAGTAAATAGTGTTTTAGGTGTTTTACCTAATAAACTAGATTCGCAGACCTTATTTGAATAGTCAAATCAGTCCTAGTACCCACTCTTCAAAAGTGTGGATATACGAGTCTCGTTAAATTGTGTCCCAGACAACAATGCCACAAATAAGTCTCTATTGATCAAATCAATTTGAGCTATTTATTTGTCATTTTATATGTTTGAGATTTTATTTATATTCAAAATATAAATTCTGTTATTTATATTTAATGTATTTATCTCAGTATCATCTTTATATAATAAAACACTTAGTGTTCTAGAATATAAAGGTTTTATCCGCAACGGATTAAACACTGATATAGAGATAATGTCTCTAGTCAAACTAGTTACATTATAACAGTTCCTAATTTAAGTACATACCCAAAGGGTAGTTCCTAAACTTAGGTATCTACGGTCGAAACAGTGACTTTCGTCCCGTTTCCGATTCGCAGAGAAATCTCGGCTTGAAGTCAGTATCCAGCTCATAGCGATTCTGAACATCAATACATATATTTTATGTACCACACTAAGTATTTAAAATCCAATTTCAATACTGTAGTGAACATAACTTTGACAAATATTTTAAAGTCAGAGCCTCGCCCTTTCTTTAATTCATTCGTGTCTTCCATATCCAAATGGTAGTCACTTTGGGATATGTCAATTATCTTTTCAATATTTCACAAACCTTTGGCCAAGCCTCGGGTTTCGAAATATCGAAACGATGTGCACCTCGTGCTCATGCCCAATTGCAAACTTTGACTTTATCTCCTCTAGAATAGTCAATTAATTCTCCAAGAATTATAAATTGCAATTTTAATACTTCTTAAATCTAAAATTAGATTTATGACAAGTATATTAAATTAAGCATTAAAGTCATCATCACATAAATCTTCCAAAGATTTTATGCTCTACTTATTTTGCTTAATTTTGGGCGTAAGGTATAATAAGTTATTTTATCAAATAAAGTAACCTATTATTTATTCCCAATTTGAAATTTAAATCATTTAAAATATTTTAATCCCAGATTATATTTTAAATATCCAACTTTTCAATTCTTATCTTGATTACAATAGTCCAACTATTTAATCAACGATTAGTGGTACTATATATATTATAATGATTATAATAGTCCAACTATACAATCAAATATAATCCAAATTAATTAACCTCAATTACATTGATTACTATAATCCAATTATAAAATCAACTGTAAACTGAAATTAATTAATTCAAATATATTGATTAATATAATCCAATTATATATAATCAAGTATAATACAGTCCAACTGTTTATTAAAACAACAATTTAAATATTAGTCCAACTAACATTTAATATTACGACGAAATAATTCAAATGAGCGCGTATGGCTAGTAATTGAACGAATATTGCAAATTCAATTCTTGCCTCCCACTATTTTTCGTCGAGCCTCTAACCCTCTGTCGAGTACTCGGGAAACCGTGTTTCCTAGTGGGCTAGGATCCCGTTAAAGTATCACACAATCTTGACTTTGGCCAACAAATTGTATGATAATTAACTAGGTAGATCTCGAAGATCAATTGGATCTCATCCAATTCCTAGATCCAGTAGGTGGACATCCAAGTCCCAAACATATATCTTATATATGCCTATACATCGAATGTATACCCTAACCTTTTTCCTCTGAATCAACTAGGCCTTGGCTTTGGCACAACAACCTAGTGATCCCAGTCAAGTGCGGACCCATTGACATGGAAGCTTCGTAATCAATGTCAATGGACAAGAAGTGGTCTTGACTTTGGCCAACAAACCACACCTTGGACACGACACCGATATGGAACAAAGCCTCGTGATTAAAACACATCTTTGACGGACAAGGCTTGACTTTGGCCAACAACCCCTGCCAATCTCGGATCTTGAGTAAGAATCACTCAATGGAAGGAAAATAAACGCTTGATATTTAACGAGGGTTTTTCGCGTGCAAATTGGCTACCAATTTAGAACATGCTTCAACCAATTTTGTCAAATTTTAACCTAAAGTATTTCATGCTTAACCATGGCTCCATGATACCATTGTTGGTTTCTATAATATGTCCCAAGGAAAGATTAAGCATACATGAAATACAACAAAGAATATATATAAAGATGAAGTATGGCGAAATCATACTTACCAAGCTTTAGTGATGAAGAAAAACAAGCCAAATGGAAGCTCCAATGTTGGGATGATTCGGCCAAGGAAGACAAGAAGAAGGAAGCTCCAAGCTTTGTGTATTCCTTGCTCTATGATGGTTTCCCTATCACCTCTTTTGATCCCTTGAAGGTGCTAGCCTTGCATGTTCCAAACAACAACCCTTTCTTCAAGCTTTTGGCAACCAAAAATGAAGAGGATGGAGACCAAAACTGCATGCAGTTTTCGGTCAAGAAAGAGAGAGAAGAGAGGATTTTCTTAATTGATTTTGATGCCAAAAATCAATTTATATTTATGCCATAATATTTATTAAATAATAATAAATCTATGACACAAGCCATGCAAAGGCTTAGAGTGTCAAACACTCAAATTCCATGCATAACATTTGAGTGTAATATACACTATCACCATGCAATGCATCATCATAAAATAATGCATATAATGACATGTGTCATGTGGGCCCCACACGTTTCCAAATGAAAGTGGGCCCACGTGCACTCACGCGCTCGGGTTCGATATTTCCGAAATACCGACTTACGTCGCGACGTTATTTAAATCGAATTAAATAAATAATCGCGCCTAGCGAAATTATTATTTACGTCGCTAACGAATTAATTCTAAATTAACTCGTATGCCCGAATTAAAATCTAATTTTAATTTCGCGTCGAAATCGAATTTTGATTATTATATCGAATATAATAATTTTATCGATTAATTCCAAATAAATCGTTCTCTCTCTCTAAACAAGGTACTTTATCCGAGATAAAGTTTCTCCGCAATTAATCCAAGATTAATTAAGTTCGAATCAAATATCATAGGTGAATCTTCAGGAAGCGACCCAAGAGATCTCCGGATATGTTGGCAGTAAATACGGTCGTCGGATAATCCGAACACGCACGTACCTCGTACTACGTTCTTACCGATTCACAAGACAAGGTTGGCTTCTAGCAAAGCGCCATGCCTACCCAATTCTCCAGAAATATTCTTATAGGAATATAAGATCTATATCAAGCGTAGTATACCGTAGTATTGCGTACATCGATCCAGTATCGGATGGTCACATGCTAGGCCTGGGGCTGGAGATGTGTCTGCCCCGTACGAAACATATATCGGACATCAAGCAGCTAGTCTCTTTAAATCAGACAATCCTGACCTAGTCATATTGTCCCGACGGTTGCAACCTTTTATAGAGTACTAGTTCTGTGTCCTGCGTGATCATCACCTCCATATGTCTGAAGCGATACTTCCATCTTGACATCACATCCAGTACACTACGATTCTCGATAAACCCAGAAGAGGTGTACACAGAACCGGTTAGGGTCCCCAACCACCAAAACCAAAGTTTACCGATTGTCGCAAGTACTAGCGATGTAAGTCTCAGGTTAAGACCATATACACCTACCCTGATGCGGCCTCCCATAGACACGCAGACATACTACCAATGGGATTCCGCGGGGTCTATCCAGAGCGAAGCTGTTTTCCGTACCATCGGTAAAACACAACCTCCTATTGCACTTGCATAAGTATCCAATACTTAAATATATGAGAACTATGCTGTTGTGCCCTCACAACGTGCACAAGCGCAATACTAGTCTATTCCGCATTATCGATGTCCGATCTCGATAATACTCCGACTACTCCGACTAGGGATATTTAATGATTTAAACTTTTATAGATTGATACTGTCTCATATCATCTCAATCCAGTATTAATCATATGGACTTTCGCCATTTATTAATCAAAGTAAATATTATTACAAAACGGCAAAAGGCAATTTCATTATCACATAGTTAATTTTGTACAATAATACAATATCATTTACAAACAGTGACGCTATGGGACATAATGTCTAACAATATTATTGCTGTACGAATTGTTCATAAATGGTTCAATGTGTTTAATTGTTGAACAGATTATTTATGAGGTTCCATAGTGGCTTAGGGATTGGTGAATGACGATAGGGGCACTTTGGGAATCGGAATAAAAAAAAATACTATTCACGTGAATAGTAATATGAATAGTAATGTGAATAGTAAATTTTTTTTATTTGTTTTGAATTCCAATTCGGCCCAAACTATTATTAGGGTTCTCATTAAACAACTAAATTAAGATCCAATGGCTAAGATTAAATTTGCTTTTATCCCACATCAGATTCTTAATTAATTTTATTGTCTTTGGAGCACTATATAAACCCAAAGAATTCTTCCCAAATTTTTCACACCAAAACCTTTCATATCTTGGGTTTATATAAGTGAGCAACTCTAAAGTTTAAGAGTAAGCCACTAATTTTGAGGATCCTTAAGTCTAATTGACTAGAGGAACATCGAGTTAAAAGTTTTGAGGTATTTGCCTAGGCTAGCACCAATGGCAAAATACCCGTGCACTCAAGGCGTAGTCTTGCCGTTGAGTTTTGGATTTGGTGTGTGCATCTTTGGAGGCCACACACTTGGGTGGCTCTTTGGAACGTGGAAGAGCTTGCTGAGTTCGAGAAAAGCTTGTCGATTGGAGGGAGGACTGGAGGAGTCTACGGTTCATGTAAGTCTTTTTCTTTCTTTATTTTATTTAGAGTTCTTATGATAGTTAGCATGTTTAGGTTTATGTTCTTTGCATGTTTTATGAGTTTTATGCTCAGAATATATAGTAACATGCCTAGGCTTGTAGAATAATCAAAACAAATGGGTATTGGGCAAATGAAAAGCGTCATAATAATTTTAATTTTCCGCTGCGCACTCGCGGCCGCTTCCCAACAGTGAGGGCTTACAGCAATGACTCCCACAAATGTCAATCTAATGCACACAAAAGCAAAAAGACAAGAGAAAAGAGAATAAACAAGTTAGTGACTAAACAAGTGAAACTTCTTATCCAAGTTAGTAGCTGTTTTCTTTCTTTCTAAATTACTAAATAAGTAAATTCTCCGATTATTTTTACCATTCTCCATATACACAACCACCAAAGTATTAATCAGCTCATTGATCCCACAATATTCATAAGTGTAGTTGAAAAGAAAGTAATAATTTTGTCCTAAAGTTATATCAGAATTCACACCTTTTTAGCAATGGAATTTTTTTCTGATTTTTTTTTTATATACAATATCTTTCATCCATGTAGCGAGCTTTAGGCCAGTGACTCCTAAGCCAGTTGGTTTTAGGGCACTAGGTATTAAGACACCCTTACAAACTTAATTACTCGGATTTCAGATATATATATATATATATATATATATAGATCCAATTTAATCCGTTTTATGGAGAATTCACAAATTAAATAATTCAAAAGGAAATAAATAAAAATTAATTTGTTACGAAATAGGTTGAGATACGTCTCAGGAGTGGAAATTCCTTACACAATTATCTCACACCAATTTCACATGATTAGAAAAGTTAAAAACATAAAAACACAAAATATATATAATTTTATAATTTTTTTGAATTTTTTTTGAAAATTTTTGAATAAAAATCAAATAAAAACAACATAATAAAAGCAAGATACTAGTAAACTATTCCCCTCCCCCAAACCTAATTGAGACATTGTCCCCAATGTCTAAAAAGTAGAAGAAGAGTTTAGAAAATAGTACCTCGTTAGCTGAAATTCTACATCTAAAAAGGAAATTAAAGGTTAAGATCTAGATTTATCCGACGCTTCTTACCATGATCATTATCAGACCAGTTTATCTTGGAAATGATAGGATCAATTTGTGGTTCAAAGGCTAAGATTTGGTCAATTAAATTATAGGTAGTTCTGGCAGTGAAGATGATTTCTTTTACAGGTTTTGACACAAACCCATTTCTCCGAGCATCATCAAGAAACACATAAAGGAAATCATAAAATCCATCAGCATTAAACAGTCCAAACGGTTTCTGGTGTCTGTTCAAGTTTACCCAAGATTGCACTGTAAATATTTCCTCCATCGTGCCCAAGCCAGCTGGCAAAGCAATAAAAACATCAGCACAGTTAATCATTTCAACCAGTCGTTCAGACATACTTGGCACGATAAGTTCCTTTTCGTTTGATGGTCCTATAAGATTCGCCTTCGCCAAAGGTTTTGGGAAGATTCCCAAGACTTGACTGCCTCCTTCATGTACAGCCCTTGAAATGATCCCCATTAGTCCAAGATTGCCACCGCCTTATACTAGGTGCATATTCCTTTCAGCTATGACTCTACCCAATTCATTTGCTGCCTCAACGAACCCTGGTTTAGAACCAACACTAGTACTGCAAAACACACAAATGTTTACAACTCGTCTTCTTGAAGTTGCTTCCATTATTTATTTATTTATTTCTCAACTCTGGATGTCTTCAAAAGTGCAATGATGAGCTGAATTTATAGAACCTGAAAAAGGGTGAGTAAAAATAGCACTAGTACCTGCCAAATGACAATTATTAGCTAAAATGTAAAATATATCGTGAAAGTCAAAGAGCCTGGATCATGTCGAGAAAATAAAAGAAAATCACAAAACGAATCACAATTATTAAATAAATACAAAGAGATAATAATATTTACAAGAAGTAACGACTTGATTGACATCTATACATCATGGACAAGCTTCCCATCCAATTTTCTTATAAATTGGCAAACAGGGTCTTTTAAAGTCAGATTCCCAAGACTTAATTGTTGTCTTTCTTTTTGAAATTGTGTATATAACATGTGAATTGTGTGATGCACATATCCACTAGGATTCGTCTCAAGAGTCAATGATTTTTCATCCAAAGACTCCTTACTCAAGCCATCCCTAATGAATTTAATTTTATCTTCACGGTTATCAGACACCATTCCTAAAAAACGACAACGAGTATTACATGTCATGTGTGCACTTTTATAGCAAACACCCATTCTTTCAGCTTTTCTTTTCTTAGCATAGGTACTTCTTCCTCAACCAGGCAGATATGAAATAAAAGAGTCAGAGGACTCACCTGCCAATCAGACCCGTGCTTCAATTAACCAATGAATGTCATTAGAAATACATTTGATCATCAGAAGTCTCATTCGTTCCATACGAGCTTTGTAGACTTTCATCAGAGAGTTTTGAGGGAGAGAAGGAAATTACTTGTGAAGATTTGTGAGAATGCCTTCCATCCCGTATGTGACTTAACCTACAAAATAAAACATAAAAAAATAAAACACACTAAATCAGAATATATACACAAATTGCATTGGTTGCCTCTCTGCTAGCGCTAAGTTTAACGTCGTCAGCTAGACATGACTGCCTGAACGTTAGGCTAGATCTGAAAGTGTGACACTTTCTTTTTGTCACTCCAATGATTCTCCCAGTAATGTTTGACACGCTTACTGTTAACCTTGAATGTTTCATTAGAATTGGGATCATGTAACTCAACGGTTTTATCTTGTAAAACTTTAGTGATTAAGAATGGACCTGACCACCGTGATTTTAACCTCCCAGAGAAAAATTTCAACCTTGATTTGTTGAACAATACCCGCTGCCCCGGTTCCAATTGTATGCGTGCTAACTTCTCATCATGTCTCTTCTTTGCCTTTTCTTTGTGTAATTTGGCATTCTTGAAAAGATGTATGTGGAATTCCTCCAATTTGTTGAGTTGGTGGAGTCTTTTCTCTTCAATTGCTTGCAGTTCAAGATTTAACTTGTTCAGTGTGTAGTACACTTTATCTTCAGGCTCCACAGGTAGATGACATGCTTTAAGTTTGTCAGTGGAACTTTGCATTGCATCGGAGTTCTGGACGGTACTATTTATCACATCAAGTCTAAAACATTCCTCATTCTTTTCATCATTTGGGAATTCCATGGCTTTGAAAACATTGAATTTTACTTCTTGGTCTTGTACCCTCATGGTTAGTTCACATTTTTGTACATCAATAATGGTTCGACTTGTAGCCAAGAATGGTCTCCCGAGGATGATGGGCACGTATTCGTCTTCCTCCATGTCAATGATAATAAAGTTTGCTGGGAGAATGAGTTTGTCCACTATGTGTTGGTGTTACTAGAATATGCCAAGGATCTCTAATCATGATATGTGTGTGAATACTCAAAGAAGTTGCGGAAAAACTTACATTGAGCGGATTAGATGGAAGTATGAAGTTCAAAACTTTTGATGTTGATGAAGAGCTCCAAGTCTTTTCTTTGTGTTCCAAACTCTAGGATTGGTTTCCCTAATACCTCGAATGACTCATTGATAGTGCTAGTTTGAAGAAAATTTGCAATAAAAATTCTAAGAGAGGAAGGAGGGTTCTCGGCTTTTGCTTGAAAAAGAGAGAGAGAGTTTTGTTTTTGTGTTTTGTGTATTTGATTTCAAAAATCAATAATACCATTTACCAAATCCAATTTAGGTATATGTCATTCCAAATGACAAAGTGTGGTGGACTTTGGTTGAGTGAAAAACAAGCAATCCAAGATTTACACTGAACCTTACCAACTTCCATTACATATCAAATGTGTGATGTAAGTCAACTGGGTCCCACCACTTGTAAATTCTGAATTTAAGTCGAACAATCCAACACACAACTTCGCTCTGTCCCGGGTTCGTTTAATTCCGAATTAACAAATTTGTCGTTGCGACATTATAATTAATGTCGCTTACAAATCAATTCTAAATTAATTCATTTGCCCGAATTAAAATCTAATTTCAATTAATATATGAAATATATTATTTAATCGATTAATTCCAAATTAATCGTTCTCTCTCTTCTAATCGAATTTTATCCCAGATAAATTCTTGCCGTAATTAATCCCAGATTAATTTTCTCTCTCTTATAATTAATCATAGATTAACTCTGTTCGAGTCAAACGTCATCAGTGAATCTTTGGGAAGCGACCCATGAGATTCCTGGATATGTTGGCAGTAAATCAGGTCGTCGGACTATCCGAATAAGTGCGTACCCCGTACCACATTCTTACCGATTTACAAGACATGGTTGGCTTATAGCAAAGCATTGTGCCTTCCCAATTCTCCAGAAATATTCTTTTAAGGAATACATAATCTTTATCAAGCGTAGTATACTAAGTATTGCGTATTACGATCCAGTATCGGATGTCACATGCTAGGTCTGAGGCTGGAATTGTGTCTGCCCCGTACGAAGCATCTATCGAATCAATAACAACTAGTCTCTTTAATCGGATAAACATGAACTTGTCATATTATCCCGATAGTTGCAACATATTAGAGTATCAGTTCTATATCCCTGCGTGATCATCATCTCCATATGACTAAAGTGACACTTCCATCTTGACATCACACCCAATACACTACGATTCTCAATAAACCCAGAAGAGGCGTACACAGAACCTGTTAAAGTCCCGGATGACCAAAACCAAAGCGTACTGATTGTCGCAAGTATTAGCCATGCAAGTCTCAGGTTAAGACCAAATACACCTACCCTGATTCGGATTCCCATAGCCACATAGTCATAGTACCAATGGGATTCCGATGGGTCTATCCAGAGAGAAGCTGTTTCCGTACCATCGGCAAACAGAACCTCCTATTACAGTTGCATGAGTATCCAATCCCCAAATATATGAGAACTATGCCGTTACGCTTCCATAATGCGCACAAGTGCAATACTAGCCTATTCCGGATTATCGATGTCCAGTCTCGATAATACTACGACTAGGGATATTTAATGATTAAACCTTTCGTGGATTGATATTGTCTCATATCTTATTAATCTGGAACTAATCATAAGGACTTTTATCATTTATATATTCAAGTAATCTAATTACAAAATGATAAAATAGCAATTTCCTTTGTCACATAGTTAATTTGTACAAAAACCACAATGTCTTTTACAAATAGTGATGCTATGGGTCATAATTGTCCAACAATATCCCATTTGGCCTATAGCCAATCACTCCAGTATCTAACATCTGAACTATGTACATGTCGCTCAAACTTTTGCTGAGAAATAGCCTTCGTCAGCAGATCTGAAATGTTGTCATCTGATGCGACCTTTTCGATCTTCTCATCACCACAATGTATGATCTCACGAATCAGATGGAAACGTTAAAGTACATGTTTGGATTGTTGATGAGACCGCGGTTCCTTAGCCTGCGCTATAGCCCCGTTATTGTCACAGTACAAAGGAACGGGCTCAGCTGCTAACGGAACTACTCCTAATCCAATTAGGAATTTACGGATCCAAACTGCCTCTTTTGCTGCCTCAGCTGCAATGATATATTCCACTTCTGTTGTTGAATCAGAAACAGTCTCTTGCTTGGAAGATTTCCAGCTCACTGCTCCGTTGTTCAAACAAAATATGTACCCGAATTGTGACTTACAGTCGTCTTTATCGGTTTGGAAACTTACATCGGTAAACCCAGTTACCTCAAGTTCTCCATCTCCATAGATTAAGAAAGCATCCTTATTTCGTCTAAGATACTTAAGGATGTTCTTAACCGCAACCCAGTGACCATCACCTGGATCGGCCTGATAGCGACTACATATGCTCAAAGCATACTAGACATCAGGTCGCGTACATATCATGGCATACATGATCAATCCAAATGCTGAAGCGAACGGGATCTGACTCATGTTATCTCTCTCATCTTGAGTTTTAGGACACATGTCTTTAGATAGAGAGACGCCATGTGACACTGGCAACAGTCCCCTCTCAGACTGATCCATGTTGAATCTCTTCAACACTTTATCAATATACGAGCTCTGGGAGAGTCCGAGCAGCTTTCTAGATCTATCCCGGTAGATCCTTATTCCTAGAATAAAAGCTGTTTCTCCCAGATCTTTTATGGAGAATTTTAATGAAAGCCAAGCTTTCACTGATTGTAGCATGGGAATGACATTGCCAAGAAGTAATACATCATCTACATAAAGGACAATGAATGTCAGTGCGCTCCCACTAACCTTCTTATATACACAAGGATCATCTTCATTTTGAACGAAATCATATTCTTTTATGATCTCATCAAAACATTGGTTCTAAGAATGCGATGCTTGCTTCAATCCATAAATGGATCGATTTAACTTGCAAACCTTGTTTGCATGTTTTGGTACGAAAACACCGTCAGGCTGTTGCATATAAATATCCTCCAAAAGGTTTCTATTAAGGAAAGCGGTTTTGACGTCCATTTGCCATATTTCATAATAAAAATATGCAGCAATAGCAAGCATTATCCGAATGGATTTAATCATGGCAACAGGTGAAAAGGTTTCATCGTAGTCGACACCATGTCGTTGACGATACCCTTTCGCTACAAGCCAATCTTTATACTTTTGTATATTGCCATCCAAGTCGGTCTTCTTCTTGAAGACCCATTTACAATCAATAGGCTTTACGTGTTGGACAATTATGACCCATAGCATCACTATTTGTACAGATCATGGTGTTGTTGTACAAATTAACTATGCGACAAAGGAGATTACACTCTTATCATTTGTGATTAGATCACCTAGATATATAAATGATAGGAGGTCCTTATGATTTGTTCCTGGACGGAGAATGATATTAGACAGTATCAGTCCACAAAGGATAAATCATTAAATATCCCTAGTCGGAGCATTGTCGAGATTGGACATCGATAAATGCATAAAAGACTAGTATTACACTTGTGCGCGTTGTGAGGGCACAACGACATAGTTCTCATATATTTGGGTATATGATACTCATACAAGTGTAATAGGAGGTTGTATTTTACCGATGGTACGGGAAACAACTTCGCTCTGTGTAGGTGTATTTGGTCTTAACCTGAGACTTGCACCGCTAATACTTGCGACAATCAATATACTTTGGTTGCGGTCGTCCAGGGCTTTAACAGGTTCTGTGTACGCCAATACTGGGTATATTGAGAATCGTAGTGTGTTGGGTGTGATGTCAAGACGGAAGTATCACTCCAGTCATAGTGGAGATGATGGTCACGTAGGATACGGTACTAGTACTCTTAAGTACTGCAGTCATCGGGATAAAATGACAAGGTCATGTTTATCCGATTATAGAGACTAGTTACCAGACATCCGACATTTGCTTCGTACGGGGCAGACACAATTCCAGCCCCAGGCCTAGCACGTGATCATCAGATACTGGTCAGAAATACGCAATACTACGTATAATACGCCTGATATAGATCCATTATTCATGTAAGGATATTTCCAGAGAATTGGGTAGG
This sequence comes from Zanthoxylum bungeanum, assembly GCA_019454045.1. Classification (NCBI taxonomy): domain Eukaryota; kingdom Viridiplantae; phylum Streptophyta; class Magnoliopsida; order Sapindales; family Rutaceae; genus Zanthoxylum; species Zanthoxylum bungeanum. Next base: position 31,640 of record SKCR01050024.1, read on the forward strand.
CATGGCTCTTTGCTAAAGGCCAACCTTGTCTTGTAAATCAGTATAAACGTAGTACGAGGTACTTACGTGTTCGGATAGTCCGACGACCGAATTTACTGCCAACATATCCGGGGATCTCATGGGTCGCTTCCAGAAGATTCACCGATGACGTATGACTCGCACTCTAAATTAATCTGGGATTAATTAGAAGAGAGAGAAAATTAATATGGGATTAATAGCGGAGATATTTTATCTGGGATAAAATATCATCTAAAGAGAGATAACGATTAATTTGGAATTAATCGATAAATTAATATATTTGATATATTAAACGAAATTGGATTTCGACGCGGAATTAAAATTAGATTTTAATTCGGGTGAACGAATTAATTTAGAATTAATTCGTTAGCGACGTGAATAGTAATTATGCTAGGCATGATTATTTAATTAAATTAGATTTAATTACGACGCAACGGAAAATTCGTTAATTTGGAATTAGCGAACCCGAGCCCGAGACTTTTTGCGAGCGCATTCGCTTTTCGAATTCGAGTGCGGCACGCAAGTCAAATCAAGCGTCAAATCGCTAGTCGGAACTAGCGTCACATCATTCGTCAATCAAGTGATGGATGTCTTTCACTTTGAGTGATTGACGCAAGTCACTATTCATGATTGATGGATTGATGTGAGTTGATGGTAGTGGTTGAAGCCATTAATGACTTGATTTTTGAAAATCAAAAATTTGGTAAATCATTTATTTGTTTTTGGAAAATAAAATAAAGTGTATTAGATACACTTTCCATCTAATATACACATCTCTCTCTCCTCTCTTTCTTCTTCCTCTCCACACGCCCAAGGGGCTCAAAAACCTTCTGGTTTTGCTGTTGCTGTCGAACAGTGAAGGGAAGCACTAGAGTCACGATTTTGTGGAAAAATCAGGATTGCTAGCACACTACGAAGTCATGCGAAGGTGATAGGGAAGTCCACCCATGAGCCGAGAATCGTTTGACGAAGCTTGGAGCTTGTTCGAAGAGCTCAAAAATAGAAAATGGAAGTTTTGTTGCTTGCCACATAGCTCAACGGCTCGATGTAAGTATTCCGCAACTTCGTCATTGTTATTCGCACATATTTCATGCTTATTATTGATCTTGGGACCTTAATAGAAACCAACAATGGCATCTATAGCAAGGTTTGAGCATCAAAAAGTTTAGGGCTTAAAATTGGGTAAATTGATTTTGAGCATGATTTTGTGAAATTGGATGAATGAATATGCTTAATTGATGTTTAATTGAAGATTGATTGGATCAATTTCATGAATTTGTGTTTGGAACATTTTTCACCAAAATGAGTTGGCTTGGCCGAGAGATGAGTTGCCCTAAATGTCTTAGAATTCTGATTTGTTGATTCATTGGATGAGTTAGAATCATGTTTGGATTGTTGATTTGAAAATTAATTGGATTGAATTTTTGAATTGGATAAAAACCCTAATTGCCGAGACCTTGATGAGCATGTATTGGGTTTGATTTTAATCAAAATGTGGTGGACATATGATGATGAAAATGAGCATGATTAATTGTATAAATTGATGTTTTAGAAATGTTAATTTGGGTGATTAATCATGAAATACACTTTAGGTTAATTAAATGTGAAATTGGATTTTTTGTATTTAATTAATTGGGCCTTAAAATTGGATTTGGGCTTGTTTTGTTGTAAATGGGCTTATTGGGCTTTGTTGTACAAAGTTGGGTTTAGGCAAAATTGGTTGGATCCAGTTGGGCCCAAAACCGCATCCATAAAGCCCAAATGCGACTTAATGGACCTTTAAAGTTTAATTGGGCCTAATGGGCCAAGATTGATTTCTAGGCTTATGGGGTAACTCCCGGATTGGATTTTGGTTATTCGGTTTGACCCGAGTTGACCAAAAGTCAACGCCTTAAGAAATTAATTAAAAGCCCATTGGACTTTAATTGAATTGATGTTGGACGTTAATCGGGCTTTGAGACCAGTAACGATTAAATTTGGATTTTAAGTCGTAAAAGGTTTATTATTAAAGTGTAGTATTTAATTTAGAATTAAATAGAGAATTAGAATTGAATGCATATTAAATTGGATTTAATGATGTAGTTTAATTTAATTCGAGAATTCGTACTTTAAGTACTTATTCGCAAAACGAGTTTGACTCGCACAAAATCAAATCGTTGTTTGAACATTGGATGATCACTAATTTTCAGATTAATTAATTTGATTAGATTGATTGATAACATGCTTGTGTGAATACACGGTTGCGATGCATGAATAATGTATATCGGATGGATATTATATGGCTGGGACAATTTTAGAAATTGTTGTAATAAATTTGATTTATTAATTGGACCTGCGTGTCCAGCCTTATTACCTCCTTATTCTTTGTATTCTCTTCTCACCTATTCCCCTCAATGTAAACGAGGTTTCTTTAGAAGTGTAGTGTAACAGGTAGAAGTAAATACATGTGCTAGCGGGAGAGAGAAAGGGAGAGATTTGATCTAGGATCAATGTGTAAAGTATCCATCCGTATATCATTATTATTTTATTATACGCGCTTTATTATGTGTTTAGAATGCATGTTTAAGGGTGTATGATGATGGGACCTTAACAAAGATAATAAATTGGTTGCCAATTTGCACTCGAAAAACCCTCGCAAAATATTAAGCGACTTTCCTCCCATTGAGTGATTCTCACTCAAGATCCTGGACTGGCATTGGCTTGTTGGCCAAAGTCAAGGCCTTTGTCCGTCAAGGATGTGTTTGAATCACGAAGGCTTTATTCCATATTGGTGTCTTGTCCAAGTTGTGGTTTGTTGGCCAAAGTCAAGACCACTTCTTGTCCATCGACATTGATTACGAAGCTTTCCATGGTCAATGGGTCGCGCTTAACTGGGATCACTAAGTTTGTTGTGCCAAAGCCAAGGCTTAGTTGATTCAGAGGAAAAAGGTTAGGCAATATATTGGATATATTGGCATATATAAGATATATGTTTCGGACTTGGATGTCCCCCTACCGGATCTAGGAATTGGATTGGATCCAATCGATCTTAGAGATCTACCTAGTTAATTATCATACAATTTGTTGGCCAAAGTCAAGATTGTGTGATATTTAACGGGATCCTAGCCCACTAGGAAACACGATTTCCCGAGTACTCGACAGAGGGTTAGAGGCTCGCAGAAAAATAGTGGGAGGCAAGAATTAAATTTGCAGTATTCGTTTAATTACTTGCCATACGCGCTCAAACAAATATCATTCATCGTTATAGATTAAATGTTAGTTGGACTAATATTTAAATTGTTGTTTTAATAAATAGTTGGACTATATTCAAACTATTCATTTATAGTTGATTTTATAATTGGATTATAGTAATCAATATAATTGATTTTAATCTATTAAATTATAGTTGATTAAATAGTTGGACTATTGTAATCATTGTAATAAATAGTACATAAATCGTTGATTAAGTAGTTGGACTATTAAAATCAATATATAATTGAAAGATTAACATTTAAAACATAATCCTGGGGAAAATGTATTTAAATGGTTTAATTTTCAAATTGGGAATAATTTCAGGATGGTCCTGGAAATAATAAGTTACTTTATTTGATAAAATAACATATTATGCCTAAGCCCGGAGTTAAGCAAATAGTAGAGCATAATCTTTTGAAGATTTATGCAATGATAACTTTAGTGCTTAATCCATTAAGCTTTTCGCAGTAGACTCCTTAATTTCTGAATCAGAACTAAGGATTAGATCCTTAAAGTATGATAAAGAAATTGAAGGATCTTCATAAATCTATACTTAGGTTTTAGAAGTACTAAAATAGCAATACATAACTCTTGGAGAGTTAATGACCATTCTCAAGGAGATAAAGTCAAAGTTTGCAATTAGGCAAGTAGCGCAAGGCGCACCTTACTTCGATATTCTAGAAGGCCAAGGCTTGGCCAAAGGCTTCTAGAGTGTTAAAACTGGCAAAGGCAAAATCATTATAATCTTCTAGGAAGATAAAAGACATATCCCAAAATGTCTGCCTGAATTGTGGCAAACGGGATCGCGGAAGCGTGACTGCCGTTTGGACAAAGCAGACATGAAGGAATTGAAGACGAGCAAGGCTCTGACTTCAAATATGTTTGTCAACATTATGTTCACTACTAGTATTAAAATTGGATTTTAAATACTTAGTGTGGTACATAAATATATACTGATGTTCAGAATCTGCTATTAGCAGGATACTGACTTCAGTTGAGATTTTATCTGCGAATTGGAAATGGGACGAAAGTCGTTGTTTTAACCGTAGATACCTAAGTTTAGGAACTACCATCAGGTGCGTACCTAAATTTGGATACTGTTATAATGTAACTTGTTTGACTAGAAATATTGTCTTTACATCAGTGTTTAACCCGCTGCGGGTGAACCTTTATATTTTAGAACACTAAAGTGTTTCATTATATAAAGATGATATTGAGATAAACACATTAGATGTAAATAACAGAATTTATATTTTGAATATAAATAAAATCTCAAATATATAATATGACAAACAAATAGCTCAAACTGATTTGATCAGATGAAACTTTTGTGGCATTGTTGTCTGGGACACAATTTAAACAAGACTCGTATATCCACACTTTTGAAGAGTGGGTACTCGGACTGATTTGATCCTATTCAAATAAAGTCTACGAATCTAGTTTATTGGGCAATGCGCCCAAAAACACTATTTACTTGGTAAAAGTGCAAAAGCCACTAATCTGTTAGCCCTAGTTCATAGTGAAGCAAGTGGGCCCATGTCTAGTTAGGCTAGATGTACATATGAATATTTCGTGACCTTTACGGATGTGGCATCGCGTTATGGTTATGTGTTTCTTTTGAAACACAAATCGGAAACTTTTAAGTTTCGACAGGAAGTATACAAACAGATCGGCTATAGTATTAAAACGTCACGGTAATACCGTAATGGAAAATACTTAAGTAATAAGTTTCTTATATACTTGAAAGAGTATAATATTCTTTCAAATGAGGACTCCTCCCGGAACACGTCAGTTTGACGGTGTGTTCGAACGGATAAACCGAATTTTGTTGGACATGATAAGGTTAATCATGAGTCGCTCTGCGCTACCATTTAATTCAACGGATACGCATGAACAGTGCAAGAACTTATTTTGAATAAGGTTCCATAAAAATCTGTTTGACAGATATCATATTAGATATGAACGGGAAAGAAACCGGGTTTCTCATTCCTGATATATTTGGGTATGCTAGGCATATGTTTGGATGATACCAAACTAGAACCTGTTGAGTTTCAATCAAGTCCCAAGGATCATAAATCATGCATAAACGAGTTGAATACATATCAAAGGAGGTGCGGAATAACTCACATTGATCGGTAGAGATGCAACAAAGATGAAGTGCGAACTGCTCTCCCTTGCTCGGTAGTGAGCTGCGCGTGTGAGGGGCTGCACGGTGGTGACTGGTTCGGCTTCTTCAAGGTTCGGCCATGGGAGACACCATTGAAGCTCCAAGCTTCAAGCTTTCCAAGCTCACAAACTCACTTCCTTATCACCTTTGTATTCCTCCATGAGTGTGCTAGCACTTAGATCTTGCTACAAGATCAAAATCTTCTCCATTTTATGTGAAAAACCAGAAAAAATGAAGAAGAAAATCGGTCAAGGAGACCGTGAGAAGAGAAAAACCATTTTGGCTCCATTTTGCCAAAACCGTGAATGTTGAATCAAGAGAGAGAAAAAGTGATGCCTTTTTGTATTACCTTTCTTTTTTTTATTTTATTTACCAAGTAAGTAAATAAAAGATATACAAAACTTTTATTAAAAAGTCAAAATCAAAAAGCAAAAGCTTTCAATCAACTTTTCACCCATCACTTCTACTTTTACTTTAAGTCACATCACATCACTTTAATAAAGTGACATGTTGTCAAGTCACATCACTCAAAGTGACAATTGATTTGACGCATGATGTGACTAACAATTTGACGCTTGATGTGACTTGCGTGCCGTGCTCGAATTCGAAATGCGAATGCGCTCGCAATCACTCTCGGGCTCGGGTTCGCTAATTCCAAATTAACGAATTTTCCGTCGCGTCGTAATTAAATGATTACGCCTAGCGAAATCATTATTCACGTCGCTAACGAATTAATTCTAAATTAATTCGTTCGCCCGAATTAAAATCCAATTTCAATTCCGCGTCGAAATCTAATTTCGATTAATATATCGAATATATTAATTTTACCGATTAATTCCAAATTAATCGTTCTCTCTCTTTAACGATATTTTATCCGAGATAAAATATCTCTGTAATTAATCCCAGATTAATTTTCTCTCTCTTCCAATTAATCCCAGATTAATTAAAGTGCGAGTCATACGTCATCGGTGAATCTTCAGGAAGCGACCCATGAGATCTCCTGATATGTTGGCAGTAAATACGGTCGTCGGACTATCCGAACACTTAAGTACCTCGTACTACGTTTATACCGATTTACAAGACAAGGTTGGCTTCTAGCAAAGCGCCATGCCTACCCAATTCTCCAGAAATATTCTTACAGGAATATATAGATCTGTATCAAGCGTAGTATACCGTAGTATTGTGTATATCGGCCCAGTATCGGATAGTCACGTGCTAGGGCTGGGGCTGGATAAGTGTCTGCCCCGTCCGAAGCACATGTCGGATGTCTGGTAACTAGTATCTATAATCAGATATTCATGACCTGGTCATAATATCATGATTGGATGCGCATCACTCAAGAGCACTAGTACCGTATCCTGCGTGACATCATCTCCACTATGACTAAAGTGATACTTCCGTCTTGACATCACACCCAATACACTACGACTCTCTGATAAACCCAGAAGTGGTGTACGCAGAACCGGTTAAAGCCCTGTACCACCAAGACCAAAGTCTACCGATTATCGTAAGTATTAGCGGTGCAAGTCTCAGGTTAAGACCAAATACACCTACCCTGATGTCGGACTCCCATAGACACATAGTCATAATACCAATGGGATTCCGAGGGGTCTATCCAGAGCGAAGCTGTTTCCCGTACCATCGGTGAAACACAACCTCCTATCGCACTTGCATAAGTATCCAATACTTAAATATATGAGAACTATGCCGTCGTGCCCTCACAACGCGCACAAGTGCAATACTAGCCTATTCCGCATTATCGATGTCCTGTCTCGATAATACTCCGGCTAGGGATATTTAATGATTAATCCTTCGTGGACTGATACTATCTCATATCATCTCAATCCAGGAACTAATCATATGGACCTCTCTCATTCATATTATCTATGGTGATCTAATCACAAATGATGAGAGTGCAATTTCCTTGTCACATAGTTAATTTGTACAACAACACCGTGATCTGTACAAATAGTGACGCTATGGGTCATATTATCCAACAATCTCCCACTTGGCACAGCCAGTCACTCGAGTTTCTAACACCTGAACTATGTACGGTTCGCTCAAATTGCTGAGAAAAGATTTTCGTCAGCGGATTTGCTTAATTATCGTCTGACGCGATTTACACGATCATCACATCGCCACGATGTATGATCCGAACGAATCAGATGATATAGAAGTATATATCTGGATCGTCGATGAGACCTTTAATTCCTTAGCCTGTGCTGACGCCTAGCTCAGCTGCTAAAAGAACTATATCTAATCTAATTAGATTTATTTTCGATCCAAATGGCTTCTATTGCTGCCTCAGCTGCAGCAATAATCCGCATTTGTTGTTTATTCGGCAACAGTTATCTTGCTCGGAAGATTTCCAGCTCACTGTCCCAGTGTTCAAACTTTATAGTACCACAATATTTAATTGTTTGGAAACTTGCAGCAGTGATCCCAGTCACTTCAAGTTCTCCATCTCCATAGTTTAAGTAAACATCTTTAGTTCTCTCAGATACTAACAGGTGTTCTTAATCTTCAATCCAGTGACTATCACTTGGATTGACCCGATTGTGACTCCATATGCTCGAAGCGTATGAGACACCAAATCATGTACATTTTAAAAGTACAATTTCCAGAGAGTGTTAACCAACTCCAAATCTATCCCAGTAGATCTTTATTCCTCGAATAAAGGTTGTTACTCCCCAGAATTCTACGGAGAATTTCTATTGAAAGCCAAGCTTTCATCAATTGCTATATGGGAATTTCACTGTCAGTGCGCTCTCCCACTAACCTCCTTATATACACAAGAATTATTTCGTTTTGAGTCAAATCATAAACCATTATGATTATTTCAAAACGACAGTTCCAAGAACCTTATGCTTGCATTAATCCAAACATGGATCGAATAACCCGCAAACCTCGTTTGTTGGTTATACAAAATCGTCAGAATGTTATAAACATTCTCCAAAAGGTTTCCTTTTCAGGAAAGTGATTTTGATCTATAACTGACACATTTCAAAAATGAAATACGCAGTTATCAACAAGCATCTTCAAAATGGATTTACCATGGCAACAAGTAAAAGGTTGAACCGTTATTAACACAATGTTGATAACGATACCTTTCCGTCAAAAGCCCAGCTTTGTACGTTGGTATGTTGCCTTCCATGTATGTCTTCCTTGAAGACGTTTAATGTACCAATAGGCACAATGCCTTGTGGTACAACAACTAGTATCCAAAATAGTTGTTATACATGGAATCCATTTCGGATTCATGACACTTTGTCATAATAGGGAGTCGATACCTTGTATCACTACCTCATACGTAATCAGTTGGTGTACCTAAAAGATTAACATCTTTATGAGGTGAGATCAGAAACCCATACCCCAGGTTGTTTTCTGACTCTCTATGATCTACGCGGTTTCTTGTGTATTTGAAGATTAATGGTATAGATTCATCATAGATGAACTATTTGTGTTCCATTAAGGACTTCGTGCCTTGAACAGTATTACTCCGATTTTCATCGAGTATCACTATCCTCCCACTGACCACTGCATATCGGTATTCCTCTCAGGAAAAACCGCATGGTGAGCAACAATCACATTGTTCTCATGTGAGATTTACAAGTACTATACTTAAGGTTTCCCTTAGGGTAACCTATATAGGCACTGTTCCAATTTGGGTCTTTCAGTTTGGTATCATCCAAACGTTATGCCTGGCATACCCAAATTACTAGAAATGAGAAACCCCGTTTCTTTCCTGTTCATTCCTAATATGTAATCTGTCAAACAGATTATTATGGAACCTTATTCTAAATAAGTTCTTGCACTGTTAAAACTTATCCGTTGAAGGAAATGGTAGCTCAGAGCGACTCATGATTAGCCTTATCATGTCTAACATGATTCGGTTAATCCGTTCGGACACACCGTCACTTTGACGTGTTCCGGGAGGAGTCCTCATTTGAAAGAATACTATACTCTTTCAAGTATATAAGAAACTTATTGCTTAAGTATTTTCCATTACGGTCTTACCGTGACGGTATAATACTATAGCCGATCTGTTTGTCTATTTCGTGTCGAAACTCTAAAAGTTTACGATCTGTGTTCTTCAAAAGAAACACATAACCATAACGTGATGCCACATCCGTTAAGGTCACGAAATATTCATGTTCACATCTAGCCTAGCTAGATATGGGCCTACTAACTTCACCATGAATAGGGCTAACAGATCGGTGGCACTTACACTATTACCAAGTAAACAGTGTTTTAGGTACTTTACCTAACAAACTAGATTCGTAGACTTTATTTGAATAGTTAAATCAGTCCTAGTATCCACTCTTCAAAAGTGTGGATATACGAGTCTTGTATAATTGTGTCCCAGACAACAAGCCACAAATAAGTCTCTATTGATCAAATCAATTTGAGCTATTTATTTGTCATTTTATATGTTTGAGATTTTAATTATATTCAAAATATAAATTCTGTTATTCACATCTAATGTGTTTATCTCAGTATCATCTTTATATAATGAAACACTTAGTGTTCTAGATATAAAGGTTTATCCACAATGGATTAAGCACTGATATAGAGATAATGTCTCTAGTTAAACTAGTTACATTATAACAGTTCCTAATTTAAGTACACACCCGAAGGGTAGTTCCTAAACTTAGGTATCTACGGTCGAAACAGCGACTTTCGTCCCGTTTCCGATTCACAGAGCAATCTCAGCTTGAAGTCAGTATCCTGCTCAAAGCAGATTCTGAACATCAATATATACATTTTATGTACCACACTAAGTATTTAAAATCTAATTTCAATACTAGCTGTGAACATAACTAAGACAAACATTTTTAAAGTAAGAGCCTTGCCCTTTCTTTAATTCCTTCGTGTCTGCCATATCCAAATGGTAGTCACTTTGGGATATGTCAATTATCCTTTTCAATATTTCAGAAACCTTAGGCCAAGCCTTGGGTTTTTAGAATATCGAAACGATGTGCACCTCGTGCTACATGCCCAATTGCAAACTTTGACTTTATCTCCTCTAGAATAGTCAATTAATTCTCCAAGAATTATAAATTGCAATTTTAATACTTCTTAAATCTAAATTAGATTTATGACAAGTATATTAAATTAAGCACTAAAGTCATCATCACATAAATCTTCCAAAGATTTTATGCTCTACTTATTTTGCTTAATTTTGGGCTTAAGGTATAATAAGTTATTTTATCAAATAAAGTAACCTATTATTTATTCCCAATTATTTAAAATATTTTAATCCCAGATTATATTTTAAATATCCAACTTTTCAATTTTATCTTGATTACAATAGTCCAACTATTTAATCAACGATTAATGGTACTATAAATATTATAATGATTATAATAGTCCAACTATATAATCAAATATAATCCAAATTAATTAACCTCAATTACATTGATTACTATAATCCAATTATAAAATCAACTGTAAACTGAAATTAATTAATTCAAATATATTGATTAATATAATCCAATTATATATAATCAAGTATAATACAGTCCAACTGTTTATTAAAACAACAATTTAAATATTAGTCCAACTAACATTTAATATAACGACGAAATAATTTAAATGAGCGCGTTATGGCGAGTAATTGAACGAGTATTGCAAATTCAATTCTTGCCTCCCACTATTTTTCGTCGAGCCTCTAACCCCTCGTCGAGTACTCGGGAAACCGTGTTTCCTAGTGGGCTAGGATCCCGTTAAATATCACACAATCTTGACTTTGGCCAACAAATTGTATGATATTAACTAGGTAGATCTCGAAGATCAATTGGATCTCATCCAATTCCTAGATCCAGTAGGCGGATATCCAAATCCTAAACATATATCTTATATATGCCAATACATCCAATGTATTACCTAACCTTTTCCTTGAATCAACTAAGCATTGGCTTTGGCACAACAAACCTAGTGATCCCAGTCAAGCGCGACCCATTGACCATGGAAAGTTTCGTAATCAATGTCGATGGACAAGAAGTGGTCTTGACTTTGGCCAACAAACCACAACTTGGACAAGACACCGATATGGAACAAAACTCTCGTGATTCAAACACATCTTTGATGGACAAAGGGCTTGACTTTGGCCAACAACCCAATGCCAATCTCGGATCTTGAGTGAGAATCACTCAATGGAAGGAAAAACACTTGATATTGAGCGAGGGTTTTTCGCGTGCAATTGGCTACCAATTTATTATCTTTGTTAAGGTCTCATCATCATACACCCTTAAACATGCATTCTAAACATAATAAAGCGCATATGAAATAAAATAATAATGATATGCGGATGGATACTTTACATTGATCCTAGATCAAATCTCTCATTTTCTCTCTCCAAAGCTAGCACATGTATTTACTTCTACCCGTTACACTACACCTCTAAAGAAACCTCATTTACATTGAGGGGAATAGGTGAGAAGAGAATACAAAGAAATAAGAGATAAGGCTGGACTCGCAGGTCCAATTAATAAATCAAATTTATTACAATTTCCAAAATCGCCCCACCCGACTAATATCCATCCGATATACATTATTCATACATCACAACCATGTATTCTTACAAGCATGTTATCAATCAATCTAATCAAATTAATTAATCTGATAATTAGTGATCATCCAATGTTCCAACAAAGATTTGATTTTGTTCGAGTCAAACTCGTATTGCGAACACGTACTCAAAGTACGTTCTCAAATTAATTAAATTACATAATTAAATCCAATTTAATACGTATTTAATTCTAATTGATTATTTAATTCCAAATTAAATATTACACTTTATCAAATAAACCTTTACGACTTAAATTCCAAATTTAATCGTTACGGGTCTCAAAGCCCGATTAATATCCAATATTAATTTAATTAAAGTCCAATGGGCTTTTAATTAATTTCTTGAGGCGTGGACTTTTGGTCAACTCGGGTCAAACCGAATAACCAAAATCCAATCCGGGAGTTACCCCATAAGCCCATAAATTAATTTAGGCCCATTAGGCCCAATTAAACGTTAAAGGTTCATTAGTCGCATTTGTGCCTTTTGGAAGCGGTTTTGGCCTAATTGGATCCAACCATTTTGGCCTAAACCAACTTTGTACAACAAAGTCCAATAAACCCAATAACAACTTTAAAAGCCCAAATCCAATTTTAAGCCCAATAATTTAATTCCAAAAATTCCCAATTTTCAATTAAATTACCTAAAGTGTATAGCATTATTAATTACCCAAATCAAAGTTTCCAAAACATGAAATTGTCCAATTAATCATGCTTAACATCAATTAATCATGTCCAACATAATTTGATCAAAATCAAACCCAATTAATACATGCTAAAGTCTCGGCCATAAGGGGAAAAAATGCCCAAATCAAATTCAATCCAATTGAACCCAATCAAACATAAATTCAACATCCCCAAATGATTTCTAAGTCATCCAATGAACAAAAAATCAAAAATCCAAGACATTAGGGAGCTTGCCAAATTCGGCCATCCAAAGCAATTTGGGGAAAATTGTTCCAAACTAATTTTCAACAAATTGATCCAATCAATCCTCAATTAAACATACTTTAAGCATTCTAAATCATCCAATTTCATTAAACATGCTCAAAATCAAATTTACCCAAATTTCAATTTTGGCCAACAATAAGCAAATTGGGGAAAATTGTTCCAAACACTTTTTCATCAAATTGATCTAATCAATCATCAATTAAACAATATTTAAGCATTCTAATTCATCCAATTTCATTAAACATGATCAAAATCAAGTTTACCCAAATTAAAGTTTTGGCCAACATTAAGCAAATTGGGGAAAATCAATCCAATTAATTTTTCATCAAATTGATTACATATAACTCTAAGTTATCCATATACAAGCATTCTTAAACAAACAATTTGTCAAAATTATGCTTAAATCAAAAAGCCCCAAATTTTGCTCAAGAACCCTAAATTCGTTTTATGCACCAATAGCTCAAGATACCATTGTTGAGTTTCAATCAAGTCCCAAGGATCATAAATCATGCATAAACGAGTTGAATACATATCAAAGGAGGTGCGGAATAACTCACATTGATCGGTAGAGATGCAACAAAGATGAAGTGCGAACTGCTCCCCTTGCTCGGCAGTGAGCTGCGCGTGTGAGGGGCTGCACGGTGGTGACTGGTTCGGCTTCTTCAAGGTTCGGCCATGGGAGACACCATTGAAGCTCCAAGCTTCAAGTTTTCCAAGCTTACAAACTCACTTCCCTATCACCTTTGTATTCCTCCATGAGTGTGCTAGCACTTAGATCTTGCTAAAAGATCAAAATCTTCTCCATTTTGTGTGAAAAACCAGAAAAAATGAAGAAGAAAATCGGTCAAGGAGACCGTGAGAAGAGAAAAACCATTTTGGCTCCATTTTGCCAAAACCGTGAATGTTGAATCAAGAGAGAGAAAAAGTGATGCCTTTTTGTATTACCTTTCTTTTTTTTATTTTATTTACCAAGTAAGTAAATAAAAGATATACAAAACTTTTATTAAAAAAGCTTTCAATCAACTTTTCACCCATCACTTCTACTTTTACTTTAAGTCACATCACATCACTTTAATAAAGTGACATGTTGTCAAGTCACATCACTCAAAGTGACAATTGATTTGACGCATGATGTGACTAACGATTTGACGCTTGATGTGACTTGTGTGCCGCGCTCGAATTCGAAATGCGAATGCGCTCGCAATCACTCTCGGGCTCGGGTTCGCTAATTCCAAATTAACGAATTTTCCGTCGCGTCGTAATTAAATGATTACGCCTAGCGAAATCATTATTCACGTCGCTAACGAATTAATTCTAAATTAATTCGTTCGCCCGAATAAAAATCTAATTTCAATTCCGCGTCGAAATCTAATTTCGATTAATATATCGAATATATTAATTTTACCGATTAATTCCAAATTAATCGTTCTCTCTCTTTAACGATATTTTATCCGAGATAAAATATCTCCGTAATTAATCCCAGATTAATTTTCTCTCTCTTCCAATTAATCCCAGATTAATTAAAGTGCGAGTCATACGTCATCGGTGAATCTTCAGGAAGCGACCCATGAGATCTCCGGATATGTTGGCAGTAAATACGGTCGTCGGACTATCCGAACACGTAAGTACCTCGTACTACGTTTATACCGATTTACAAGACAAGGTTGGCTTCTAGCAAAGCGCCATGCCTACCCAATTCTCCAGAAATATTCTTACAGGAATATATAGATCTGTATCAAGCGTAGTATACCGTAGTATTGTGTATATCGGCCCAGTATCGGATAGTCACGTGCTAGGGCTGGGGCTGGATAAGTGTCTGCCCCGTCCGAAGCACATGTCGGATGTCTGGTAACTAGTCTCTATAATCAGATATTCATGACCTGGTCATAATATCATGATTGGATGCGCATCACTCAAGAGCACTAGTACCGTATCCTGCGTGACATCATCTCCACTATGACTGAAGTGATACTTCCGTCTTGACATCACACCCAATACACTACGACTCTCTGATAAACCCAGAAGTGGTGTACGCAGAACCGGTTAAAGCCCTGTACCACCAAGACCAAAGTCTACCGATTATCGTAAGTATTAGCGGTGCAAGTCTCAGGTTAAGACCAAATACACCTACCCTGATGTCGAACTCCCATAGACACATAGTCATAATACCAATGGGATTCCGAGGGGTCTATCCAGAGCGAAGCTGTTTCCCGTACCATCGGTGAAACACAACCTCCTATCGCACTTGCATAAGTATCCAATACTTAATATATGAGAACTATGCCGTCGTGCCCTCACAACGCGCACAAGTGCAATACTAGCCTATTCCGCATTATCGATGTCCTGTCTCGATAATACTCCGGCTAGGGATATTTAATGATTAATCCTTCGTGGACTGATACTGTCTCATATCATCTCAATCCAGGAACTAATCATATGGACCTCTCTTCATTTATACATCTATGGTGATCTAATCACAAATGATGAGAGTGCAATTTCCTTGTCACATAGTTAATTTGTACAACAACACCGTGATCTGTACAAATAGTGACGCTATGGGTCATATTATCCAACAGAACCCAAATTGGATAAGTGCCAATTGTAGGTTATCCTAGGGATACTATAAGTATTGTACTTATACAACTCACAAGAGAACAATTAGATTGTTGCTCGCCATGTGGATTTCCTAAGAGGAATACCGATATGCAGTGTAAGTGAGAGGATAGTAAAACGCGATGAAAATTAGAGTAATACTATTCATGGCAGCGATCTTTAATGGAAAATAAATAGTTCATCTAGGATGAAACTATACCAGTAATCTTCTAATACACAAGAACCGCGTAAGTCGGAGAGAGTCAGAAAACAACCTGGGGTATGGGTTTCTGATCTCACCTCATAAAGTTGTTTATCTTTTGAGGAATACCAGCTGATTACGTATGAGGAAGTGATACAAGGTATCGACTCCCTATTATGGGAAAGTGCCATATGATCTGAAATGGATTCCATGTATATCAACCAGTTTGGATACTAGTTGATGTACCGCAAGGCATTGTGCCTATTGGTAGTGTATAAGTCTTCAATGAAGACATACATGGAAGGCAACATACCAACGTACTAAGCTAGGCTTGTAGCGAAAAGGTATCGTTATCAACATTGTGTTGATTACGATTCAACCTTTTACCTATTGCCAAGGTGAATCCATTTGGATAATGCTTGCTAATGATGCATGTTTCATTAGTGAAATATGACAGCTTAACGGGAAAATCGCTTTCCTGAAAAGGAAACCTTTAGGAGGATGTTTACAACATCCTGTCGGTTTTGTCGTACCAAACTAGCAAACAAGGTTTGTAGGTTATTCGATCCATGTTTGGATTGAAGCAAGCATAGGTTCTTGGAATTATCATTTTAATGTAATCATAATAGTTTATGATTTAATTCAAAACGAAAAATTATTCTTGTGTATATAAGAGGGTTAGTGGGAGTGCACTGCTAATTGTTGTCCTATAAAATAATGATAATATGTCATTTCTTGGAAATGATATTTCCATAATATTAATCGGTGAAAGCTTGGCTTTCGAGAAAACTCTCCGAGAACTCGTACATTGAAAAATGTACGTGACCTGGTGTCTCATACGCTTTAAGCATATGGATTCACAAACAGGCCAATCCAAGTGACATTCACTGGATTAGAGTTAAGAACATCTATTAGTATCTTAGAGAACTAAGGATGCTGTCTTAATCTGTGGAGAAGGAGAACTTGAAGCGACTGGGATCACTATTGCAAGTTTCCTAAACCAATAAAACGACTACAAGTCGCAAACGGTACTACAAAGTTTGAATAACGGAACAGTGAGCTGGAAATCTTCCAAGTAAGATACTGTTACCGTATAAACAACAAATGCGGGTTATTGCTGCAGCTGAGGCGGCAGTAGAAGCCTTCTGGGTCGATGAACAAATCTAATTAGATTAGATATAGTTCTGTTAGTAGCTGAGCTAGGCGTCAGAACAGGCTAAAGAATTAATGGTCTCATCAACGATCCAGATATATACTTCGATAATTCATCTGATTCGTTCGGATCATACATCGTGGCAATGTGATGATCGAATAAATCGCATCAGATGATAATCATGCAAATCCGCTGACGAAAGCTTTTCTCAGCAGTTTGAGCCAACCGTACATAGTTCGGGTGTAAGACACTCGAGTGAATGGCTATAGGCCAAGTGGGAGATTATTGGACAATTATGACCCATAGCATCACTATTTATACAGATCATGGTGTTGTTGTACAAATTAACTATGTGACAAAGGAGATTGCACTCTTATCATTTGTGATTAGATCACCTAGATGTATAAATGATAGAAGGTCCTTATGATTTGTTCCTGGACGGAGAATGATATGAGACAGTATCAGTCCACGAAGGATAAATCATTAAATATCCCTAGTCGGAGCATTGTCGAGATTGGACATTGATAAATGTATAAAAGACTAGTATTACACTTGTGCGCGTTGTGAGGGCACAATGGCATAGTTATCATATATTTGGGTATATGATACTCATGCAAGTGTAATAGGAGGTTGTGTTTTACCGATGGTATGGGAAACAGCTTCGCTCTGGATAGACCCCATCGGAATTCCATTAGTAGTATGACTATGTGTCTATGGAAGTCCGAAATCAGGGTAGGTGTATTTGGTCTTAACCTGAGACTTGCACCGCTAATACTTGCGACAATCAATATACTTTGGTTGCGGTCGTCCAGGGCTTTAACAGGTTATGTGTACGCCAATGCTGGGTATATTGAGAATCGTAGTGTGTTGGGTGTGATGTCAAGACGGAAGTATCACTCCAGTCATAGTGGAGATGATGGTCACGTAGGATACGGTACTAGTACTCTTAAGTACTGCAGTCAACGGGATAAAATAAAAGGTCATATTTATCCGATTATAGAGACTAGTTACCAAACATCCGACATGTGCTTCGTACGGGGCAGACACAATTCCAGTCCCAGGCCTAGCACGTGATCATCAGATACTGGACAGAAATATGCAATACTACGTAGAGCATAATCTTTGGAAGATTATGTGATGATAACTTTAGTGCTTAATCCATTAAGCTTGTCGCAGTAGACTCCTTAATTTCTGAATCAGAACTAAGGATTAGATCCTTAAAGTATGATAAAGAAATTGAAGGATCTTCAAAGATCTATTTTAAATTTTAGAAGTACTAATATTGCAATAGTAAACTCTTGGAGGGTTAATGACTATTCTCAAGGAGATAAAGTCAAAACTTTGCAATTAGGCAAGTAGCGCTAGTCGCACTTTACTTCGATATTCTAGAAGGCCGAGGCTAGGCCAAAGGCTTCTGGAGTGTTGAAAAAGGCAAAGGCAATATCATTATAATCTTCTGGGAAGATAAAGGACATATCCCAAAATGTCTGCCTAAATGTGGCAAACGGGATTGCGGATGCGTGACTGCCGTTTGGACAAAGCAGACATGAAGGAATTGAAGACGAGCAAGGCTCTGACTTCAAATATGATTGTCATAAATATGTTCACTACTAGTATTAAAATTGGATTTTAAATACTTAGTGTGGTACATAAAATATATGTATTGATGTTCAGAATCTGATTTGAGCAGGATACTGACTTCAGTAGAGATTTAATAGGCGAATTGGAAACGGGACGAAAGTCGCTGTTTTAACCGTAGATACCTAATTTTAGGAACTACCCTTGGGTGTGTACTTAAATTAGGGAACTGTTATAATGTAACTAGTTTGACTAGAAACATTATCTCTGTATCAGTGTTTAACCCACTGTGGGTTTACCTTTATATTCTAGAACACTAAAATGTTTTATTATATATGGATGATTTTAAGATAAACACATTAGATGTGAATAACAGAATTTATATTTTTGAATATAAATAAATCTCAAACATATTACATGACAAATAAATAGCTCAAACTGATTTGATCAGGTGAAACTAATTGTGGCATTATTGTCAGGGACACAATCAAACAAGACTCGTATATACGTACTTTTGAAGTGTGGGTACTAGGACTAATTTGATTCCAATCAAATAAAGTCTACGAATCTAGTTTATTGGGCAATGTGCCTATAACACTGTTTACTTGGTAAAAGTGTAAATGCCACCGATCTGTTAGCCCTAGTTCATAGTGAAGCAAGTGGGCCCATGTCTAGCTAGGCTAGATGTGGATATGAATATTTCGTGACCTTTACGGATGTGGCATTGCGTTATGGTTATGTGTTTCTCTTGAAGAACACAAATCGGAAACTTTTAAGTTTCGACACGAAATAGACAAACACATCGGCTAAAGTATTAAATCATCACAGTTAGACCATGATGAAAACACTTAAGCAATAAGTTTCTAGTATACTTGAAAGAGTATAGTATTCTTTCAATGAAAGAGTATAGTATTCTTTCAATGAGGACTCCTCCCGAAACATGTCAGTTTGACGGTGTGTCCGAACTGAGTAACCGAATTTTGTTGGACATGATAAGGTTAATCATGAGTCGCTCTGAGCTACCATTTCCTTCAACGGATACACATTAACAGTGCAAGAACTTATTTTGAATAAGGTTCCATTAAAATCTGTTTGACAGATTACAAATTAGATATGAACAGGAAAGAAACCGAGTTTCTCATTCCTGAAAATTTGGGAATGCTGGGCATATGTTTGGATGATACCAAACGGAAGACCAGAAAAGCAATGACATGGGAAAAATATTGCGATCAAAATGGGGCAGAACAAGGGAAAGCTCGATAAGAGAGAGTAAACCACTATTTTCAAGGAAAAAGTAGGTGTCTACGTGCGACTTCATGCGCTGAAACTAGTTTTCAAATGAAGAATCAGGATTGAGCCAGGTTCGGATGGGATTCGACTGATTTAAGGAAGAAATGCTCAACTGTTCTGAAAAGGGCAAGGTAGAAACAGAAGGAAAAAGCTAAGCCAGTGGAGCCCTGGCGATGGTATTGTCATTGAGAAAAATATGGCCAATAGAGCACATTTTATGGGTTTCATCAAGGGTGTAGATCCCAGAAACACTGACGGAAGGGTCGTTTAACGCAGCTTGGTAATCTTTGAAGGTCGAAGTGTTTTTCTTTTTTGGAGCAGAGGATAAGGATGCCATGGTAAGTGAGTAAAATAAAGAGAGATTTGCAGAGAAAGTAGTAAAGACAATGAGAGACGGTAAAACAGTGAAAAAGGTGAGTTAGGTTTATATAGCCAATGTAAAGGGCCGCCCTATGACAGGTGGCACGACCCGATTCAAGGGAAGAAGAAAGCGCGGGAAACTAGAGGGCGGTGCCAGGCGCTATGTGATGTGGATGTGACACGAAAATCGGCACATTAATTGGCGCAATGATGGTTTTTCAACAAGAAGTAATGGAAAGATCGCATATTTAATGAGGAAGCGGTGGATTTGCATGGGAAATGTAAGCAACATGCCTCAAGACGTGCAAATGACGGCAAGGAATGAAGACAAAAGGTCAGCAGGCCAAACCAATAAGGCGATCAGTGGTATGAACCTGACCTTACACGCCTGGCTAAGAAATTCCGCCTCGATCTCATCTCTCGAAACGATCAAGGAAAATTTGGGGGACAATTGTTAATAGAAAATAAATTTCTCCCAATGACGAAAAGGCCGAAAGAATTTAAGGATGAAAAGGCATGGAATCGTTCTGGGGGGACGAAGAATGATTCGGTCCAGAAAGGCTCAACTCAGAACGATTCGAAGATTGGGAAGAGAATCGTGAAGAATGAAAGAAACACTTCGAGAGTGGTTGGCCAGTTTCACACATGATCGACGGTTATGGCACAAACTAGCAGTAACCTCCACGATCTAGCAAATAACCAAACAGTTGCACGCATGATCTAGCAGTTGCACACATGATCTAACAGTTGCATGCATGATCCAGCAGTTACATGTGAGCAGGGGACGTGGGGGGTTAACGGCGAAACTGTTCGAGCGTTTGATAATGCCATGCAGTATAAAAGGCTCAAACATAGCAAGAGAAGAAGAAAAAAGAGAAAAAAATGTCTCGAAAGAGCAAGTATTTTTAATTCTCAGCTTTTTAATCTTTAGGGCTGTAATATGTGTGCTTGTGCCCCTTGAAGGCATTTTCTTGGAATCAATCACCCCTTTTCTGGGACTGTGTCTCATAAGGTTTGAACCGTACACGCGTAGTGACGTAAAATTGTGCAAACAAATTCTAATATTTAGTTTCCTTTAATTCTCAACATCTTTATTAAATCTAATAATTTACCCATTTCAGACTTTTAGAGGATCTGGAAATGACGGTGGATAGAATATCTTCAATTTTTTACATATCTGCATTCGAAAAAATCTCATATCCACAACCTATCTATATCTTGTTTTAATGGAATACAATGTATCAACATATCTTCGAGTCTCACTTAACCAAATAACAGATAATCACCATCAATAATAGACAAGAAAAGAAAATTCTAAAAACCAAAATGTATGGAAAGACATGATCTTTCGTGTTTATAATAAGTCTACGATATTCATTTATTTATTATTGAATGGATTTCATATATTTAAACCGCAACTGTCCAATATCCATTAGAGTACATAATTTCATATTCACTATTTATTAAACTAAGGATATCGTAAATTTTATTGGAGGGATATTAACGGATATCCAAAATATTCATCCAAATTACCATTCCAAAGAGGAAGGACCCAGTAGTAATCATTTAGTTTAGAATTCAGATATGTCCTTCAACTCAATTTTGAGGATCTGCCCTGAAACATGCCCAAGAACTCAATACTTTTATGGCTAGAACAATAACCATCCTTAATATTCTCAAAAGTAACCCAGTTTCGTGCACTGTGATTCGTATTCAAATGACACGAAATCAAGCAGAAGAAAAGCATGTAGGATTTGGACTAAAGTCAATTAAATGAAAGTAAAATCTTATTATTATCTTTTAAACATGAAAGAAGAATTTATCCTCACTTGTCTACAACTTTAGAACTAGGCTTTGAATCAGAACGATCAATGTATCTCCAAAAGAAACCCAGAGTGCTTCCCATGATGTTCATAATCACAGCCGACATGGCTGGAGGTAATGCAACCATTGATGATGTGAAATGGGCTGTTGCTAAAACCACGCCCAAGGAAGAATTTTGCATGCCAACCTGCAGATGAGTATCATAAAAAGAAGATTATATATTATATAATCACTCTTCAGGCGCGATCTTTGCATTTTTTTAACATACAGACTTTACGAGTTGTTTGAAATCTTAAGTTTTGCAGATTACGAACTTCTTTGAAAATTTTCATATATTGCTATGATATATGGCATTATGGAGAAACAATTGGTGTGAAAGAAAAACACAAACAAATATACATGAATTTCTTGTATGATAAAACTTTAGAAAAAAAAAACTTATTGGCGTATAAATAGAAATTTAGAACAGTGATAGTAATGTTAAAGAACTCATTCAAAAATCAAGAAACGGCTAGTATTTATTTAAACCAATATACCAAAGACAACATGTTTAAAGATCATTTGAAATGTAAAATATAACTATACCTCAATTGATATTGCTCGCCTTTGTGGTTCTTTGAACCCACAAATAGCTGCAGATAGGTACCTGCAGATACAAGATCATTAAATAGTACATAATTGTAATTCTGATAAAGTAAATTTATAAACTAGGAATACATATAAAGTCGCCTTGCTTAGCAAGAATGGCATTGTGAAACAATCCCCAAAAATCACATATGAATGACATGAAAAAGTTTATGTTTGATACCAATGATAATTCCATGAAAAATGACTCAAAAGACAAGCCCTGTCTTTTGGGATGCTCCACGAGTATATCCAAGAAATGGTATATCTCGAGTAGTGAGTACTGTGGCAAGTGACTGCCTCATTTTTAGTGTAATAAAATCTAGTTTCCTTTCAAATCCCTCTATCAATTAGAGTGTGTGTTTGGTATCTTATTGCAGCTAGTTTGCCACTACTGCTCAATCTTAACTCAGCAAATTTTGTTCATAAAATCAGCAATGTCGACTTAATCCTTGTATATAAAAATTTTAAGATTTTGCCTACCGAAAATAGAAACTAATTCATCCATCCAAACGAAAAGAGGGAGAGAAAAAATCTTTCCAAATAAGAATAAAATAGTCATCATCAAAGTGTTGGGGTCATGATACCAAGAATAAAGAGAAGTCAAAAACAAAACACATTAAACTACAAATCGAAACATAGGAATGTAGCAATTTAAACAGAATTCTAGCACAACCAACTGGAATAATTGCAATATAAAAAGAAAGAGCCACTCTTAGACTTTTACCCCACAAAGAAGCCAGCAAAATGCAATAGCAACACAGAGAGCATTATAACTCCTAGTTCTCCAGATAATATTGATTTGATACGTGCGATCAGAGAGAGATCAGATGCCAATGCAGCATCAATAATTGAGGATTTGAGACGAACCACGTTTTCAGAGAATACACTGGATTAAACCAAAGAAAAAAGTGGAAAAAATGTAAGACAGAAACCATCAATACCTTCTCTATGAATATAAGCTAAATGAAAAGAATTAGAACCTGCATGCTAGTAAGGATGAAGTTAAAACAGCAAACAGTGGTGCGAAAGGCGTGACAACCTTAACGACAGCAGGAAATGCACTCTGCATATATGAACCTAGCAGAACTGGAGCAACAACCACCTAGTTCAGAGTAACAATTCACCATATTACTCAAAAAAATTGAATATTGGGAATATTCTGACAAATGAATTTTTGGGTTTTGGTAAACTTAACATTTACAATTTACCTGCATGGTGCTGATGGAAAGTTTAATAGCATCCACAGGAACATAAGTTCCTGCCAGAAATTTTGTCAAAAGAGGAGTAAGAAGTACAGCTCCAAGTGTAGTGCACATTGTCATTACAATAGATAGTGGAACATCCCCTTGAGCGATTAAGGTCACCTGTAACACTATATAACCAAAATAAGAAACGAATGGTATCTTGTGGATATCATAGCATGTATTCAGGTACTTTAATAGTTTTATCAACTGCTTAAACAGTTGATACTTTAATAGTTTATCAACTGCTTAAACAGTTGACATATACTCTGAAAGCTAGTTCTAATTGGTGTTTAGCTGATCAATATCAACTATTTCATTTGGATATGTGTTGGTAAAAAATATGGCCTAAAACGATCTCCCAACTTACTAACTTATATTGTTATTTTTACTCCTGTAGAGAAATAATAGAATAACCGATCATAGTTCAGATAGTCTTCTTCAGCTCTGAATTTTAATTATTTGTGGTATCGCCTTCATTGACACCAGCTAAGTTGAATGGATGCGCAAAATCTAGAATGGTTCCATCAATTCAGAAATCGCATTCAACTAATAAAGGTACTATCCAAAGAAAAGCTTACAGTACTGTAGGACTTTTTTTAAACTTGACAAATAGTCTGTATATCTTCAGTCCTATATGCAACATGGGTTTCCAGTTTCTTCTATTCAAATGCAACCTACTGAGCATTGGTTATTAATGCATTTACACCCAACAAAAACCGAAGGAACACACAAAATCACCATAATCATAAGTTCTAAAAAACAAATATATACAGAACAAAATAAGTCCAAGAGAAAAAGAATAAGTAATGACTGAAGTACCATACTTTTGCATGTTAACTCTAAGTCTCTTAAGTAGGATATGCAAATGTCAGCCAAATGTGCTTTCAGATGAATTACGAATTGATATCAATTGAGAAGTGGAAAAGAATAGGTAAATTAAAGTCTTACCACATTGGACGCAGTCCCACCAGGACAGCAAGAGAGCAAAATTAAACCAACTGAAAGTGCTGGTGGAAGGCCCAAGAATTTGCTGACAATCACTCCAAAAGCTGGCATGATTGTATACTGAGCAGCGAAACCAAACAGTATCTAAACCAAAATTGGGAAACAAGAAACTCATGACATGGAAAACTTGTAATCATTTGCAACTTATGGAGGGGAAACAAAGTAGAATCACACGCTTTCTACATTATAACTAAAATCATTCCAGAAAAATAAATAATCTTCATCACTTGAAACATTTTAACCAGTAAGTCAAGCAAATTGATCCACTACTGGAGACGTGTCCTATTCCAATATCATGCCACAGTTAATCTAATTGGCCTACTTTCTCATGTTCAATCGAGTATCCCAAAATGTCAGTACACCCATTGTTCAAACCTCAGAAGAATTCAACTGGCATTGCAAATTCGCAATCACATTACATCTTAGCTAAATATTATAGATTTTGGAAGTTCAGTCATCCTGTTGGCAATCACAGTCCCAATAATTGTCCAAGTAAAATTCAAGAATTGAAAAAAAAAAAAAAAACAAAAAGAAAAACAAGTAATTATTCTTTTTAATTTCCGAAAATAAAACCATTCGAATTCAAGGGAAAAAAATGCCTCACATATCCAAAACTGAAACGTTTAGGTCAAACAAAAATAAGTACAAGCAAGAAACCATTTTCGGTTACTCACAGAGAGATGTCTTTGCATGAACAAGCTAATCAAATCTTTAAGCTCCAGAGTGAGGCCCATTGCCAACATAATTAACCCAAGAGACAAGCTATAACTAGCCGGTCCTCTCTGCACAAACCAAGCAAAAGCAGAGGGTTTCAAGCAAGCAACAGCGCCACCAACAGTCACGTAGAGAGGATACAAACTTGCAGCTGTGGATAAAATGTTTTGCCATCTGGGTTTTGCTTCGATCACAGGCAAAAGCTCAGAATTTTCATGCACACATCTAGTGCTTTGTAAGTTCTTGAAACCTGGTGGTGGTGGTGAAACGGTGAGAGGTTTTTTGGGTCTAAACTGCGGGATTTTTAGGTGGGTTTTTGGTGGTGGTGAAGTGAAGGAAGTGAGTGTCACAGAGAGGGCCATTTTTATTTTTTATTTTTGAGGTAGTGCCAGATTAGAGTGGAAGTGGGAGATCAAGTTGCGAAGGATTTATTGAACTGTTAATTAAGATCAATGGTGTATAACGACAAGGTCCTTGAGATTTTATGATTTTGCAAGTCGGGACATTTTTGGCATATGATGAAAGCTACCTCATGTACAATTATGTAGTATATAATAATAATATCATATTACTCGTATAACAATTAATTTACTCATATAACAATTAAAATTATCGTGTTATGAAGATGTTAAAAAAAAATAAATAAATCATACAATTACACATAATATTATATGCTACTAATTAATGGTAGCATGTTACTCATATTTTATTGTACCAAGAACTTCCTCCATGTGTTAGATAAATACTCAAGACAGAAATTAAATCTCTACGGCATTCTCCCATGTCAATTATATACTCATATATCTTAGTAAATTGCATGGATAAAAAGTTTTGGTGACTCGACCCTTGTATAATTTAGTCGGTAGTTTAGGACTCATTTTAAATGTAAAGTCTAATAAAAATTTGTGTTCTTATTTAAATATATTAGAAAATTAATAATAATTTTTATATAAAAATAAAAAATAGTTATATATATATATATATATATATATATATATATATATTATATATATATATATTAATTTTCTTTCTAATTGATAACTTTTAGTATTTTATTATTAATTTTTATGTAAAAATAATTTTTTTTTTCTAATTGATTATAATTGTAGTGGAGAGTTATAAAAATTATTCAATTACTATATTTTAGTAAATATTTATCTTAATCTCTATTATTTTTCAAACATATAATTTAATCATTTAAAAAAAAAAAATTATCTCTAATCGAACTTATTTCATTCTCATTATTTTTCAGGTTAATTCTCTATTAATATTTTTCTTTTTGCTAAAAAATACATAAATAAAAATATACCATTTTCATCACAAACATCATATTTTTCCAAATCTTATCATTATAATATAATTTTTAATTAGTTCTTATAATTTTATTTTTTTACATCATTCTAATTTTTTATGTAAAAAATTAGTATTCTTTTAATAGCAGTTAAAAGTATGGGCCTTTTATTTTTAAAAAAAAAAAAAAAAACAATTAGGATAGATTCTTTAGTATTTAATCTTGTCCAAACTTAAAAATTTATATTTAGTCATATGGGTTTAAAATCACTAAAAATGATAAAAGAATAACAAACAAAAATTTAAAAAAATAAATTAAACACACATCCCACAAGAGTGGGGTTTATGTTTAAAATTTCTTCTACTTTATTTTCAACTATAAATATCTCCAAAAATATAAAGTGTTCCATAAAAAAATTACATATTATTAGGGGTGGCAATTTGGGTCAGGATTCGTTTATTCGTTCGATTCGATAAGCTTTAAAGCGAATACGGGTTTGAAAAAATGGATTCGTTTAATAAATGGGTCAATTCGATTCGATTCGTTTATTAAACGAATCGAATACGAATTTAAACGAATCGAATACGAATTTAAGCTCATTGATTCGTTTATTCGTTTATGATTCGTTTTATTATTTTTATTTACTAGTTCTTGTTAATTTTCAATTAAGATTCGAAAAATTATAGTTAATTATCATAGAAAAAGTAATATTTTCGATATTTGGTGAAGTTTTTTAGTAAATATATTAATTACATATTTCATATGTATATATTTATGAAGAATTAATGTAAATCAAGTGTGGTAAATTATTTTATTAAATAATATTATTGCCTAAACGAATAAATGAAAATTCGTATTCGATTCGTTTATTAAACAAAGCGAATACGAATCATGATATTATGATTCGTTTAATAAATGAATCGAATATGAATCCATCACATTTTGATTCGATTCGTTTAGGATTCGATACAAATTGGATTCGTTGATTCGTTTTGCCACCTCTACATATTATCGATATAAAAAGCATAATTTTTAAAACAAAGCTCATTGACATTACATTTATAAGACTATATTAATTTCAAACTAGTCATTAAAACACTCATATCTCTTTAATTCAATCTCCAAATCACAATTTATAAAAATACACATACACATAACATTCATATATACTACTTTCATCAATAAATCTCCCACAAATTCAGACTTACGTAAGGTTGAAATTAGCACAAAGTTATTGTATCGTACATACTTTATATTGACATTTGTTATAGTCACATTTTACATAAGTTACATTTGTGATTGAAAGTTGCATTATGTATACCTCAATCATATTGCTTACTATCAGTTACATTATTTACCTCAATCACATTACTGACCCTCAGTCACAATTGTTGGAGTTTCTAGAGGTCCCAAGATCAAAACTCAAGCATGAATCATAAGCGAATACAACGACGGAAGTGCGGAATACTTACATCGAGCGGTTGAGAGACGATTTGGGCAACAAAACGAACTGAAATTCTGCTCACTGCCCACAGCTCATGTCCGTGAACTGCAGCAGTTTGTGCTTCTGTTTTGCGCCATTTTGATCAAGAAAAACGAGCTCCAAGCTTCATCAAAACGCTCCTTGCTCATGGGTATACTTCCCTATCACCTTGGCATGATCCCGGAGTGTGCTAGCACTCTTGTTTTGCCACAAAACGCACTGCTTCCCTCCATTTTGTTCACGGCAGTCCAAGAAAAAACCAGAACAGAAATGGCGTGAGAGAAGAGAGGAGAAGAAGAGGAGAGAGTTGCTTTTCAATTTTCTTTTTCACCCTTTTTGTTTCAAAAACCGTGAGAGACAAAATGAAAAGCAATGATAAGATATCAAATACCAAAAATGAATTTTTTAATTAAAAAACCCTTCAAAAACCGTGAAAGGTTTTCCCTCCAAAGGAAAATTCATCATATGCCATCATTATCTCACATTGAGAATAGAGACAATGTATCATCCCATAAATGTGTCTAGATACATCCATCATCTATTCGTGTCAAGTAATGAGACTTCGCGATGTGATTTGCGGGTCCTACTCGTTTCAAAATACGAATGTTTCCGCAAACACTTTCGGGCTCAATTTCGCTAATTCCGAATTAACGAATTTCCGTCGCGACGAGAATTAAATAATTTCGCCTAGCGAATTACTATTCACGTCGCTAACGAATTAATTCTAAATTAATTCGCTCGCCCGAATTAAAATCTAATTTTAATTCCGCGTCGAAATCTAATTTCGTTTAATATATCAAATATATTAATTCCTCGATTAATTCCAAATCAATGTTTCTCTCTCTTCAATTGATATTTTATCCTAGATAAGTGTCTCCGAAATTAATCCCAGATTAATTCTCTCTCTCATCATATTAATCCCAGATTAATATAAGTGCGAGTCATACGTCATCGGTGAATCTTTGGGAAGCGACCCATGAGATCCCCGGATATGTTGACAGTCAAATCGGTCATCGGACTATCCGAACACGTGAGTACCAAGTACTACGTTTTACCGATTTACTAGACAAGGTTGGCTTCTAGC
Organism: Zanthoxylum bungeanum; assembly: GCA_019454045.1. NCBI lineage: Eukaryota > Viridiplantae > Streptophyta > Magnoliopsida > Sapindales > Rutaceae > Zanthoxylum > Zanthoxylum bungeanum. The sequence continues at coordinate 61,021 of SKCR01050024.1, forward strand.
AAAGCACCAAGTCTTCCCAATTCTCCGGACATATTCTTATAAAAATATTAAGATCTGTATCAAGCGTAGTATACCATTGTATCGTGCATATCGGCCCAGTATCGGATAGTCACGTGCTAGGCCTAGGGCTGGATAAGTGTCTGCCCCGTACGAAGCACATGTCGGATGTCTGGTAACTAGTCTCTATAATCGGATATACATGACCTTGTCATAATATCCCGATGGCCGCGCAGCACTTAAGAGCACTAATACCGTATCCAGTGTGACATCATCTCCACTATGACTGGAGTGATACTTCCGTCTTGACATCATATCCAATACACTACGACTCTCTGATAAACCCAGAAGTGGTGTACGCAGAACCGGTTAAAGCCTGTACCACCAAGACCAAAGTCTATCGATTATCGTAAGTATTAGCGATGTAAGTCTCAGGTTAAGACTATACACACCTACCTTGATTTCGGCCTCCCATAGACACATAGTCATAATACCAATGGGATTCCGAAGGGTCTATCCAGAGCGAAGCTGTTTCCCGTACCATCGGTGAAACACGACCTCCTATCGCACTTGCATAAGTCTCCAACACTTATATATATGAGAACTATGCCGTTGTGCCCTCACAACGTGCACAGGTGCAATACTAGCCTATTCCGCATTATCGATGTCCAGTCTCGATAATACTCCGGCTAGGGATATTTAATGATTAATCCTTCGGGGACTGATACTGTCTCATATCATTCTCAGTCCAGGAACTAATCATAGGGACCTCTCTTCATTTATATATCTATGGTGATCTAATCATAAATGATGAGAGTGCAATTTCCTTGTCACATAGTTAATTTGCTACAACAACACAATGATCTGTGCAAATAGTGACGCTATGGGTCATTTTGTCCAACAATCTCCCACTTGGCACATAGCCAGTCACTCAAGTGTCCCACACCCGAACTATGTACGGTTCACTCAAATTGCTGAGGAAAGGTTTTCGTCAGCTGATTTGCTTGATTATCGTCTAACGCGATTTACACGATCATCACATCGCCATGATGTATGATCCGAACGAATCAGATGAATATCGAAGTATATATCTGGATCGTCGATGAGACCTTTAATTCCTTAGCCTGTGCTGACGCCTAGCTCAGCTGCTAAAAGAACTATATCTAATCTAATTAGATTTATTTTCGATCCAAATGGCTTCTATTGCTGCCTCAGCTGCAGCAATAATCCGCATTTGTTGTTTATTCGGCAACAGTTATCTTGCTCGGAATATTTCCAGCTCACTGTCCCGTTATTCAAACTTTATAGAACCGTATTATTTAATTGTTTGGAAACTTGCAGCAGTGATCCCAGTCACTTCAAGTTCTCCTTCTCCATAGTTTAAGACAACATCTTTAGTTCTCTAAGATACTAACAGATGTTCTTAACTTCAATCCAGTGACTATTACTTGGATTGACCCGATTGTGACTCCATATGCTCGAAGCGTATGAGACACCAATACAAGTACATTTTAAATGTACAATTTCCCAGAGAGTGTTAACAACTCCAAATCTATCCCAGTAGATCTTTATTCCTTGAATAAAGGTTGTTACTCCCCAGAATTCTACGGAGAATTTCTATTGAAAGAATATCCATGAAAGCCAAGCTTTCACCAATTGTTTTATGGGAATTTCATTGTCAGTGCCCTCTCCCACTAACCTCCTTATATACACAAAAATTATTTCGTTTTGAGTCAAATCATAAATCATTATGATTATTTCAAAACGACAGTTCCAAGAACCTTATGCTTGCTTCAATCCAAACATGGATCGAATAACCCGCCAAACCTTGTTTGTTGGTTATACAAAATCGTCAGGATGTTCTAATCATCCTCCAAAAGGTTTCCTTTTCAGGAAAGCGATTTTGATCTGTAACTGACACATTTCATAAATGAAATATGCAGTTATCAACAAGCATCTTCAAAATGGATTTACCATGGCAACAGGTAAAAGGTTGAACCGTTATTAACACAATGTTGATAACGATACCTTTCCGTTATAAGCCTAGCTTTGTACGTTGGTATGTTGCCATCCATGTATGTCTTCCTTGAAGACGTTTAATGTACCAATAGGCACAATGCCTTGTGGTACAACAACTAGTATCCAAAATAGTTGTTATACATGGAATCCATTTTGGACTCATGGCACTTTGCCAAAATAGGGAGTTGATACCTTGTATCATTTCCTCGTACGTAGTCGGTTGGTATTCCTCAATAAGATTTACATCTCTATGAGGTTAGATCAGAAACCCATACCCTAGGTTGTTTTCTGACTCTATCCGATCTACCATGTTCTTGTATTCGAAGATTAATGGTATAGATTCATCATAGATGAACTATTTGTGTTCCATTAAGGACTTCGTACCTTGAATGTATTAGTTACTCCGATTTTCATCGAGTATCACTATCCTCCCACTGACCACTGCATATCGGTATTCCTCTCAGGAAAACCGCATGGTGGCAACAATCATATTGTTCTCATGTGAGATTTACAAGTACTATACTTAAGGTTTCCCTTAGGATAACCTATATTGGCACTTATCCAATTTGGGTCTTTTAGTTTGGTATCATCCAAATGTTATGCCTTGCATACCCAAATTATCAGGAATGTGAAACCCCGTTTCTTTCCTGTTCATACCCTATATGATATCTGTCAAACAGATTTATATGGAACCTTATTCTAAATAAGTTTTGCACTGTTAATACATATCCTGTTGAAGGAAACAGTAGCTCAGAGCGACTCGTGATAAACCTTATCATGTCCAACAAAATTTGGTTTTAGTTCGGACACACCGTCTAACTGACGTGTCTCGAGAGGAGTCCTCATATGAAAGAATACTGTACTCTTTCATTATGTATGAAACTTAATGCTTAAGTATTTTCATTACGGTCTTACCACGATGGTATAATACTATAGCCGATCTTTTATCTACTTCGTGTCGAAACTCTAAAAGTTTCCGAATTGTGTTCTTCAAAAGAAACACATAACCATAACGTGATGCCACATCCGTTAAGGTCACGAAATATTCATGTTCACATCTAGCCTAGCTAGATATGGGCCCACTTATTTCACCATGAATAGGGCTAACAGATCGTGGGCATTCATACTATTACCAAGTAAATAGTGTTTTAGGTGTTTTACCTAATAAACTAGATTCGCAGACCTTATTTGAATAGTCAAATCAGTCCTAGTACCCACTCTTCAAAAGTGTGGATATACGAGTCTCGTTAAATTGTGTCCCAGACAACAATGCCACAAATAAGTCTCTATTGATCAAATCAATTTGAGCTATTTATTTGTCATTTTATATGTTTGAGATTTTATTTATATTCAAAATATAAATTCTGTTATTTATATTTAATGTATTTATCTCAGTATCATCTTTATATAATAAAACACTTAGTGTTCTAGAATATAAAGGTTTTATCCGCAACGGATTAAACACTGATATAGAGATAATGTCTCTAGTCAAACTAGTTACATTATAACAGTTCCTAATTTAAGTACATACCCAAAGGGTAGTTCCTAAACTTAGGTATCTACGGTCGAAACAGTGACTTTCGTCCCGTTTCCGATTCGCAGAGAAATCTCGGCTTGAAGTCAGTATCCAGCTCATAGCGATTCTGAACATCAATACATATATTTTATGTACCACACTAAGTATTTAAAATCCAATTTCAATACTGTAGTGAACATAACTTTGACAAATATTTTAAAGTCAGAGCCTCGCCCTTTCTTTAATTCATTCGTGTCTTCCATATCCAAATGGTAGTCACTTTGGGATATGTCAATTATCTTTTCAATATTTCACAAACCTTTGGCCAAGCCTCGGGTTTCGAAATATCGAAACGATGTGCACCTCGTGCTCATGCCCAATTGCAAACTTTGACTTTATCTCCTCTAGAATAGTCAATTAATTCTCCAAGAATTATAAATTGCAATTTTAATACTTCTTAAATCTAAAATTAGATTTATGACAAGTATATTAAATTAAGCATTAAAGTCATCATCACATAAATCTTCCAAAGATTTTATGCTCTACTTATTTTGCTTAATTTTGGGCGTAAGGTATAATAAGTTATTTTATCAAATAAAGTAACCTATTATTTATTCCCAATTTGAAATTTAAATCATTTAAAATATTTTAATCCCAGATTATATTTTAAATATCCAACTTTTCAATTCTTATCTTGATTACAATAGTCCAACTATTTAATCAACGATTAGTGGTACTATATATATTATAATGATTATAATAGTCCAACTATACAATCAAATATAATCCAAATTAATTAACCTCAATTACATTGATTACTATAATCCAATTATAAAATCAACTGTAAACTGAAATTAATTAATTCAAATATATTGATTAATATAATCCAATTATATATAATCAAGTATAATACAGTCCAACTGTTTATTAAAACAACAATTTAAATATTAGTCCAACTAACATTTAATATTACGACGAAATAATTCAAATGAGCGCGTATGGCTAGTAATTGAACGAATATTGCAAATTCAATTCTTGCCTCCCACTATTTTTCGTCGAGCCTCTAACCCTCTGTCGAGTACTCGGGAAACCGTGTTTCCTAGTGGGCTAGGATCCCGTTAAAGTATCACACAATCTTGACTTTGGCCAACAAATTGTATGATAATTAACTAGGTAGATCTCGAAGATCAATTGGATCTCATCCAATTCCTAGATCCAGTAGGTGGACATCCAAGTCCCAAACATATATCTTATATATGCCTATACATCGAATGTATACCCTAACCTTTTTCCTCTGAATCAACTAGGCCTTGGCTTTGGCACAACAACCTAGTGATCCCAGTCAAGTGCGGACCCATTGACATGGAAGCTTCGTAATCAATGTCAATGGACAAGAAGTGGTCTTGACTTTGGCCAACAAACCACACCTTGGACACGACACCGATATGGAACAAAGCCTCGTGATTAAAACACATCTTTGACGGACAAGGCTTGACTTTGGCCAACAACCCCTGCCAATCTCGGATCTTGAGTAAGAATCACTCAATGGAAGGAAAATAAACGCTTGATATTTAACGAGGGTTTTTCGCGTGCAATTGGCTACCAATTTAGAACATGCTTCAACCAATTTTGTCAAATTTTAACCTAAAGTATTTCATGCTTAACCATGGCTCCATGATACCATTGTTGGTTTCTATAATATGTCCCAAGGAAAGATTAAGCATACATGAAATACAACAAAGAATATATATAAAGATGAAGTATGGCGAAATCATACTTACCAAGCTTTAGTGATGAAGAAAAACAAGCCAAATGGAAGCTCCAATGTTGGGATGATTCGGCCAAGGAAGACAAGAAGAAGGAAGCTCCAAGCTTTGTGTATTCCTTGCTCTATGATGGTTTCCCTATCACCTCTTTTGATCCCTTGAAGGTGCTAGCCTTGCATGTTCCAAACAACAACCCTTTCTTCAAGCTTTTGGCAACCAAAAATGAAGAGGATGGAGACCAAAACTGCATGCAGTTTTCGGTCAAGAAAGAGAGAGAAGAGAGGATTTTCTTAATTGATTTTGATACCAAAAATCAATTTATATTTATGCCATAATATTTATTAAATAATAATAAATCTATGACACAAGCCATGCAAAGGCTTAGAGTGTCAAACACTCAAATTCCATGCATAACATTTGAGTGTAATATACACTATCACCATGCAATGCATCATCATAAAATAATGCATATAATGACATGTGTCATGTGGGCCCCACACGTTTCCAAATGAAAGTGGGCCCACGTGCACTCACGCGCTCGGGTTCGATATTTCCGAAATACCGACTTACGTCGCGACGTTATTTAAATCGAATTAAATAAATAATCGCGCCTAGCGAAATTATTATTTACGTCGCTAACGAATTAATTCTAAATTAACTCGTATGCCCGAATTAAAATCTAATTTTAATTTCGCGTCGAAATCGAATTTTGATTATTATATCGAATATAATAATTTTATCGATTAATTCCAAATAAATCGTTCTCTCTCTCTAAACAAGGTACTTTATCCGAGATAAAGTTTCTCCGCAATTAATCCAAGATTAATTAAGTTCGAATCAAATATCATAGGTGAATCTTCAGGAAGCGACCCAAGAGATCTCCGGATATGTTGGCAGTAAATACGGTCGTCGGATAATCCGAACACGCACGTACCTCGTACTACGTTCTTACCGATTCACAAGACAAGGTTGGCTTCTAGCAAAGCGCCATGCCTACCCAATTCTCCAGAAATATTCTTATAGGAATATAAGATCTATATCAAGCGTAGTATACCGTAGTATTGCGTACATCGATCCAGTATCGGATGGTCACATGCTAGGCCTGGGGCTGGAGATGTGTCTGCCCCGTACGAAACATATATCGGACATCAAGCAGCTAGTCTCTTTAAATCAGACAATCCTGACCTAGTCATATTGTCCCGACGGTTGCAACCTTTTATAGAGTACTAGTTCTGTGTCCTGCGTGATCATCACCTCCATATGTCTGAAGCGATACTTCCATCTTGACATCACATCCAGTACACTACGATTCTCGATAAACCCAGAAGAGGTGTACACAGAACCGGTTAGGGTCCCCAACCACCAAAACCAAAGTTTACCGATTGTCGCAAGTACTAGCGATGTAAGTCTCAGGTTAAGACCATATACACCTACCCTGATGCGGCCTCCCATAGACACGCAGACATACTACCAATGGGATTCCGCGGGGTCTATCCAGAGCGAAGCTGTTTTCCGTACCATCGGTAAAACACAACCTCCTATTGCACTTGCATAAGTATCCAATACTTAAATATATGAGAACTATGCTGTTGTGCCCTCACAACGTGCACAAGCGCAATACTAGTCTATTCCGCATTATCGATGTCCGATCTCGATAATACTCCGACTACTCCGACTAGGGATATTTAATGATTTAAACTTTTATAGATTGATACTGTCTCATATCATCTCAATCCAGTATTAATCATATGGACTTTCGCCATTTATTAATCAAAGTAAATATTATTACAAAACGGCAAAAGGCAATTTCATTATCACATAGTTAATTTTGTACAATAATACAATATCATTTACAAACAGTGACGCTATGGGACATAATGTCTAACAATATTATTGCTGTACGAATTGTTCATAAATGGTTCAATGTGTTTAATTGTTGAACAGATTATTTATGAGGTTCCATAGTGGCTTAGGGATTGGTGAATGACGATAGGGGCACTTTGGGAATCGGAATAAAAAAAAATACTATTCACGTGAATAGTAATATGAATAGTAATGTGAATAGTAAATTTTTTTTATTTGTTTTGAATTCCAATTCGGCCCAAACTATTATTAGGGTTCTCATTAAACAACTAAATTAAGATCCAATGGCTAAGATTAAATTTGCTTTTATCCCACATCAGATTCTTAATTAATTTTATTGTCTTTGGAGCACTATATAAACCCAAAGAATTCTTCCCAATTTTTCACACCAAACCTTTCATATCTTGGGTTTATATAAGTGAGCAACTCTAAAGTTTAAGAGTAAGCCACTAATTTTGAGGATCCTTAAGTCTAATTGACTAGAGGAACATCGAGTTAAAAGTTTTGAGGTATTTGCCTAGGCTAGCACCAATGGCAAAATCCCGTGCACTCAAGGCGTAGTCTGCCGTTGAGTTTTGGATTTGGTGTGTGCATCTTTGGAGGCCACACACTTGGGTGGCTCTTTGGAACGTGGAAGAGCTTGCTGAGTTCGAGAAAAGCTTGTCGATTGGAGGGAGGACTGGAGGAGTCTACGGTTCATGTAAGTCTTTTTCTTTCTTTATTTTATTTAGAGTTCTTATGATAGTTAGCATGTTTAGGTTTATGTTCTTTGCATGTTTTATGAGTTTTATGCTCAGAATATATAGTAACATGCCTAGGCTTGTAGAATAATCAAAACAAATGGGTATTGGGCAAATGAAAAGCGTCATAATAATTTTAATTTTCCGCTGCGCACTCGCGGCCGCTTCCAACAGTGAGGGCTTACAGCAATGACTCCCACAAATGTCAATCTAATGCACACACAAAAGCAAAAGACAAGAGAAAAGAGAATAAACAAGTTAGTGACTAAACAAGTGAAACTT
>SKCR01050025.1:0-46016 GCA_019454045.1 Zanthoxylum bungeanum
TCAACACTCTCATCTACGATCTGATCACACTCTACATATTCGGCCACATGCACTTTTTGCACCTCATAACTCATGTCCTCACAACCAACATCAGATTGCCCCATATGATATTCACCCTTAACAGTGATGTCAAACACCTCATTGGCATCATGAATAACCAAATCATGATCACTAATGTTATCGCTCACATCAATAGCATCACTATCATCAACACCATCAACCACCTCACTCTTATTTATTGAAACATCAACATGTTTCATTTCATTACTCAAGGATACACTCATATCCTTCTTTACTTCACATTTCGCTAATGTCTTTTTGTCTTTCAACTCTGGAATCTCTCCTAATAACATTCCAAACTCATCAATCGCACTTTTCTTTTAAGCCCATTCTTCTTCACTCCTCTGAATGTACAACTCATCCTTATAGACCTCTTGTAGGGTTAAAGGAGCAAGCTTGATAATTTTTCCACCATACCTAAATTTGTACATATTCCTATCCATATCATAAATTACTTTATTGAATTTATACCAAGGCTTACCCAATAAAATATGTGTATGACACATAGGAACCACGTCACAAACTACTTGGTCAACATACTTCCCAATTGCAAAATTTACCAAAACCTGCTTAGCAACCTCGAACTCTCCAAAATCACTTATCCACTTATAAGGTCTATCAAAAGGTATCAATGGTAATCCCAATTTTTCCACAAGGGTAGTGCTAGCTAAATTTATGTGATTCCCTCTATTAATAATCATACTACACACTTTACTATTGATAGAGCATCTCGTGTGAAAGATAAATACCCTTTTATCCATCAAATTATTTATAGAAATCAACCTCTTAGTTGAAAGACACCAATAATGAGGAAAGACTCAAAGAATCACTGAGAAAATATGATAACAAACACAAAGAAACTGACTAAAAAAATACCAAAAGTAAAACAAGAAGACAAACTAAACTAAAACTGGACAGAATTCGTAATTATTGTTTGAAAGAGATTTTGAGATACTAAACTTAAGCGGAATGAGTACGGACAATGACTAACGAATTATTCTCCTCGAGTACCTATAAATCGATATATTGTGGGTCTCGTAACTTTTTCTAGATCAAAAGTTACAGCCGTTTTAAAATCAGTGCGCGGCAGAAAAATTCTGACCGAACTGATCCGAAAAGTATAGATAAATTCGACTCTAATTGACTTAAAAACTCCAAGAATTGAATCCTATATGCTATTACCATGCAAGAACATTATAATAACATCCAAGATTCAGTCATAAACATGAAAAACACAAAGGAAATAACAATAATAATAATAATAAAAAAAAAAATTGAATTGAGAAGAGACCAAAAAAAAAAAAGAATATGAAGACTTCATAAAACGATAAAAATAGAGAAAATCTTGACCTTGGAACCCTGAGCTCCTGATACCAAATGATAAGAACCTACCTGGAACAAAGCCAAGCAAACCTCTCCACGTGTTTTAAGCTCCAAGAACCGCGAATCTTGATTTTGTAAGAACCAAATCCTTCCAAGATCAAGTCCAACCCTTAAGGAACCTTGCCCTTAAGAACCTTTCTTTATTTCTTTGGAGAATCCTGAACAGCGATACAGCGCCACAACGCTTGCCACACGTTGATAAGCTTTTGTTCCATAGAACCAAGGAAGAATCAATTTCCTCAAGATGACACAAGTCACTTTGTTTTGTAAAAAAAATATATTCTTAGTTAATTTCCAATTACAATGAATAATGCCCCTTTAAATAGGTGGCTAACCCTAATTCTACCCAAATAAAATAAAATCCTAGTAAAATAAACACAATAACACATAAAATACTTTAAAATTTTGTGCATAGGCTTTCTAATATAATTAAAGTTCAGCCCAACACTTAAATAACACATAACCTTAGAAAAATATAAAATATAAAAACTGTAGGGATATCTTGTGTCGTCATTTTTACCACGAAGAAGTCCGAACTCGACTTTGATGACAGCTACAATGTTGTAGAGATACAAGTTATATTTCCAATGTAACTTGAATCACCAAAATCGAACATCGGACGAGAAAGTTACATCCAAAATACGAAGACTGCGTAAATCCCGCCACTACTAATACACCATTCGGAAATTAAGCCCAAAATCAATCAAGGCAACCCATGCATATCCAAGAACCATTCCATTCTTGAGTTAATCATAATAAGGCATTTATATAAAGTCTCATACATGGACCAAACTCTAGAACCCAAGGAATCTTCAAAATCCACCAAAATGACCCAAATACACCAATCTGACCAAGCCATGCAATCAGCCACAACTTCAAGTTAACTTGGCCCAACAAACAGCGCTCATTCTGGATCACATCAGCCACCTAGACGTAGTGGAAGGTTTTATGACAACCTGATCGCTATCTAGAAGTTTGAGAGGCACAAATTATCGCTTTTAGTGATGGTATAGATGATAAATTGACCTATCGTAGTGCAATAGATGATTATGATTAAGAAGAATGGCTCAATGCCATTGAACCTCGAGATGGAGTCTATGTACTCCAACTCAGTGTGGGAACTTATAGACCAACATGATGGGGTAAAACCTATAGGTTGCAAGTGGATCTACAAGAGAAATAGAGGAGTAGATGGGAAGGTATAGACCTTCAAGGTTAGGCTAGTGGTAAAGGGTTATACCAAGAAAAAGATAGTTGACTATGGGGAGACTTTCTCGCCAGTAGCCATGCTGAAATCCATATGCACTCTTCTGTCAATTGTTGAATATTATGACAATGAGATTTGGAAGATGGATGTCAAGACAGCATTCTTAAATGACAATCATGATGATTGTATTTATATGGTACAACCTGATCGGTTCATAGCCCAAGGTCAAGAGTAAAAAGTTTGCAAGCTTCAAAGGTCCATTTATGGACTCAAGCAATCTCGATCTTAGAACATAAAATTTTATACCACGATCAAGTCTTATGATTTTACATTTTTGCAGGAAATTTACATTTTTTCATTTTTGTCTGTTTTTCGCTATTTTATCCCCGAATTGCCTCCAGAAAGTCCTGTTATTTTATTTATCTACAAAATACCATAAAACACATTAAAAATATTCACAAAACGCTAGAAACTATTCAAAATATTAAGTCAAATGAGTGGGAAATAGTGATCTATTTACCACTCATCACACCCCCAAACCTAACATTTTGCTAGTCCTCGAGCAAAACAACAAAATAACATAACATAAACATCTTTAAAATGAACATTAAACTAAACGACTTTCATAGGGATCACAGTTTCATTTAGCATATGCAACAAGCCTTTAAACCCCTAAGTGTCCCTAGTGGACGAGTTGTAGTCTCGTGAGGGCTTACAGCAACGATACCCACAAACGTCAATCTAAAACTAGTGCACACAAAAGCAAAAAGACAAGAGAAAATAGAATAAACAAGTTAGTGACTAAACAGGTGAAACTTCTTATCCAAGTTAATAGTTGATTTCTTTCTTTCCAAATTACCGAATAAGGAAATTCTCCGATTATTTTTACCATTCTCCATATACACAACTAACAAGGTATTAATCAAGTCATTGTGCCCACAATATTCATAAGTGTAGTTGAAAAGAGAGTAATATTTATGTCCTAAAGTTATATCAGAATTCACATCTTTTTTAGCAATGGAATATTTTTCTGATTTTTCTGATTTATTTTTTAATTATATATATACAATATCTTTCATCCATGTAGCGAGCTTTGGGCCAGTGACTCCCAAACCAGTTGGCTTTAGGGCACTAGGTGTTAAGTCACCCCTACGGACTTAATTACTCGGATATCATACATATATATATATATATATATATATATTATATATATATATATTCTTACAACATCTTTAATGCATGTAGCAAGCTTTGGGTCAGTGACTCCCAAACTAGTTGGCTTTAGGGCACTAGGTGTTAAAACACCCCTACGGACTTAATAACTCGGATCTCAGACGTTTTTTTTATCCCATCATTTTTTTAGATGCCTCCTCCAATTAAACTAGAGCATTGAATATTACAAACTTGTCAATTACAACTTATGTCCGTATGTTACCATGCATGTTAATAATACTTGTCAATTGAGCATATTAAGATCCATTTTAGTCAGTATTAAGGAAATAAACAAAAATTAACTTGTTACGAAATAGGTTGAGATACGTCTCATGAGTGGAAATTCCTTACACAACCATCTCACACCAATTTCACCTAATTAGTCAAGTTAAAATACAAAAACGCAAAATATTTTTTTTAATTTTTTAATTTTTTTTGAAAACAAGATACTAGTAAACTATTCCTCTCCCCAAACCTAAATGAGACATTGTCCCCAATGTCTTAAAAAGTAGAAGAAGAGTTTAGAAAATAATACTTGGTTAGCTGAAATTCTACATCTCAAAAAGGAAATTAAATGTCAAGATTCAGATTTATCTGATGCTTCTTACCACGATCATTATCAGACCAGTGTATCTTAGAAAGAATAGGGTCAATTTGTGGTTAAAAGGCTAAGATTTGGTCAATTAGATCATTGTCAGTTCTGACAGTGAAGATGAGTTCTTTTACAGGTTTTGACACGAACCCATTTCTCCAGGCATCATCAAGAAACATACAAAGAAAATCATAAAATCCATCAGCATTAAACAGTCCAATCGATTTTTGGTGTATGTTCAAGTTCTCCCAAGATAACACTGTAAAAATTTCCTCCATTGTGCCCAAGCCACCTGACAAAGCAATAAAAGCATCAGCACAGTTAATCATTTCAACCAGTCGTTCAAACACACCTGGCATGATCAGTTCCTCTCTGTTTGATGGTATAATAAGATTCACCTCTGCCAAAGGTTTTTGGATGATTCCCAAGAATTGACTGCTTTCTTCCTGTACAACCCTTGAAACAATCCCCATTAGTCCAAGATTGCCACTGCCATATACTAATGCATATTCCGTTCAGCTATGACTCGACCCAATTCATGTGCTGCTATGAACTCTGGTTTAGAACCAACACTAGTACCGCAAAACACACATATATTTACAACTCGTCTTATTGAAGTGGCTTCCATTTTTTTTACGTATTTCTTTCTCAAATCTGGATGCCTTCAAGATTGAAATGATGAGTTGAATTTATAGCACCTGAAAAGGGTGAGTAATAATAGCACTAGTACCTGCCAAATGACAATTATTAGCTAAACAATAAAATATATCGTAAAGTCAAAAAGTTTGGATCCTGTCGGAGAAAATAAAAAAATATAACAAAACTAATCACAATTATTAGATATATACAAAGAGAAATTAATATTTACTTAAAGTAACAGCTTGAATAACGTCTATGCGTCAGAGACAAGCTTCCCATCCAATTTTTTTATAAATTGGCAAACATGGTCTTTTAGAGTCAAATTCCCGAGACTTAACTGTTGTCTTTCTTTTCAAAATTGTGTACATAACATGTGAATTGCATGATGCACATGTCCACTGGAATGCGTCTCAAGAGTCTTAGATATGTCATCCAAAGACTCCTTACTCAAGCCATCCCTAATGAAATTAATTTTATCTTCACGGTTATCAGACATCATTCCTAAAGAACGACAATGAGTATTACATGTCATGCGAGCACATTTATAGCAAACACCCATTCTTTTAGCTCTTCTATTTTTAGCATAGGTTCTTCTTCCTAAACCAGGTAGATGTGAAATAAAAGAGTCAGAGGACTCACTTGCCAATCGGACCCGTGCTTCAATTAACCAGCGAATGTCAGTAGGAATACCTTTGATCATCAGTAATCTCATTCGTTCCAAATTAGCTTTGTAAGATTTCATCAGAGAGTTTTGAGGAAGAGAAGGAAATTCCTTGTGAATATTTGTGAGAATTTCTTCCATCCTGAAACTTTACCTACATAAATTAAACACACAAAAATAAAACACACCAAATCTGAATATATACACAAAGTGCATGGGTTGCCTCCCAGCTAGCGCTAAGTTTAACGTCGTCAGCTAGACATGACTGCCCGAAAGTTAGACTGGATCTGAAAGTGTGACACTTTCTTTTTGTCGCTCAATTGATTCTCCTCAGTAGTGTTTGACACGCTTTCTTTTAACCTTGAATGTTTTGTTGGAGATGGGATCATGTAACTCAACGGCTTTATCTGGTAAGACTTTGGTGATTAAGAATGGACCTGACCACCATGATTTTGGCTTCTATAGGAAGAGTTTCAACCTTGATTTGTTTAACAGTACCCTCTGCCCTGGTGCTAGTTGTATGTGCACTAACTTCTCATCATGTCTCTTCTTGGCCTTTTCTTTTTACAGTTTGGCATTCTGAAAAGGCTGTATGTGAAATTCCTCCAATTCGTTGAACTGGTGGAACTGTTTCTCTTATGTTGATTATAGTGCAAGAATAGGCTTTTTCAGTACGCAATACACTTTATCTTCAGGCTCCACAGACAGTTGACATGCTTCAAGTTTGTCAGTAGAACTTTGCATTGCATTGGAGTTCTGGATGGTATTATGTATCACATCAAATCTGAAACATTCCTCATTCTTTTCATCATCCGAAAAATTCATGGCTTTGAAAACATTGAATGTTACTTCTTGGTCTTGTACCCTCATTGTTAGTTCTCTTTTTTGTACATCAATAATGGTTCGACCTGTAGCCAAGAATGGTCTCCCGAGGATGATTGGCACGTCATCGTCTTCCTCCATATCACAGACAATAAAATCTGCTGGGAAAATAAATTTGTCAACCTTGACCAAAACATCTTCAACTACACCTCTTGGAAATACGAGCGTTCTATCAGCAAGTTGCAAAGAGACTGAGGTGGGCATTGTTTCTCCAATCTGTAATTTCCTAAAAATAGAAAAGACATAAAGTTAACACTATCACCTAGATCACACAAAGCCCTACCGATGTTATGTTCTCCTATGATGCAAGGGACGGTGAAACTGCCAGAATCTTTCAACTTTGAGGGAAGCTTTCTCTGAATGATGGCGCTGCATTCTTTTGATAATGCTACTGTCTCATAATCTCCCAATATTCTCTTTCGTGAAAGAATATCTTTCATGTATTTGACATAGCTGGGCATTTGTTCCAATACTTCTGCAAATGGAATGTTGATATGCAATTTTTTGAAGATCTTCAGAAACCGAGAAAATTACTTGTCCATTTTTTTTTTCTGGAGACGTTGTGAAAAAGGTGGAGGTGGATTGAATTTTTCTTGTTCTTTTTCCTTTGCTTCTTTTTCCTCCATCTGTGGAACTGCTTCGTTGCTTTCTTTTGGAAATTCCTCAGTAGTTGCCTTGATTTCAACATCTTTGTTAATTTCAGTACCGCTTTTTAAAATGATGGCATGACATTGCTCTTTCCCCATGTTCCTTGGATTTGATTATGTGTTGCTAGGAAGGGTTCCTTGCGGTCTGTAACTCTGAGCATTGGCCAATTGCCAATTTGGTTTCCAGTGCCTTTATAGATGAAGTTAAGCTTTGATTCAATGCTGATTAGGCTTGAAACATAGCTTCATTTGATGCGGCTTGATTTTGAATTAATGCTGCTTGACTTTGAACATAGCATCATATTTTTTTAACTGGGCCAGCACTTCCGCTATTCCTTATTCTTTTTCATGCTCCTGGCTTTGCTGTTGGAATTCGGGTGGTGGATTGTTCTTTTGCCCTGAATTGTTGCTCCATGCGAAATTGAGATGATTCCTCCACCCTGGATTGTTGGTGTTGGAATATGGATTTTTCCCCTGTCTGTTGAAATTGTTGGCATAATTCACCGTCTCATCTTGTTGGTTTGTTTCTGGTGTTCCTCCATATGGTGAACTTATGGCTCCAGCGATGTTTACAACTTGTGTGCTAAGTTTTTCCAGGCATTTGCACATCTGCTCCAGCTTGGCTTTCATTACTGTGTTGACTCCAACTTCATAAATTCGAGCAATTCTTTAAATCATGCTCCTTTCTGTTGGCCAGAATGAATTGTTGTTGGCCATTTCTTCAATTAGGTCCCAGGCTTGATCTTCTCTTTTCGCCATTAATGCTCCTCCAACAGCAACATCAATTGTGGTTCTCATCAGTCCAGAAAGTCCATTAAAGAAGGTTTGGACTTGTAGCCACTTTGCAATCTCATGGTGATGACATTTTTTGAGCAAATCCTTGTACATTTCCCAAGCTTCACATAGGGATTTTGAGTCATGCTGCACAAAGGATGTAATGTCATTCCTTAACTTTGCAGTCCTGGCTGGTGGAAAGTACTTTGCAAGGAATTTGGTGGCTAATATATTCTAAATTGTGATGGAACCTGCTGGTAGTGAATATAGCCAAGCCTTAGCTCTGTCTTTCAAGGAATATGGAAAAAAACGAGTCTCACTGCTTCTTCAGCCGCTCGATTGTAGTTGAAAGTGCCGTAAACTTCCAGGAAGTTGCTGATGTGGGCATTATGATCTTCAGTTACATTCCCCCCAAACTGAACTGACTGATGTATCGTTTGGATGCATGTTTTGATGTCACACGCATTTGCTGGTAAGGGAGGAAGTATAATGCAGGAAATTAAGCCGTCAACCACCGAAATGATTCTATCTCGAATTGGAATTGGTGGTGCAACTTCCAAAGGTTTATGTTACATGTTAATTAGTGCTTCTTGGCTTTCTCGCCTTTCCCTTCTCCACTGTCTGATGGTTCTTTCAATTTCTGGGTCAAGCGGTCGGATTTCAAAGCTTCTGGTTTGTCTCATATAGTGTCTGAGAACCAGAAACATAAGAAAACAGAAATAATAAATAAAATCAAATTAGACACAAGTAAAGGTATCTAACCCCAAAACTAATAGTGAATGATAAATAAGTCTCCGGCAACGGCGCCAAAAACTTGACCGGCGTAATCACATGCGTATAACGCAAGCGCACGTATCACTTAAGTAGTATAAAAAGTATTGATCCCACGAGGACTTAATACCTAAACTATTAATTTATGAAGCCAAATTTTTACAAGTATCTAATGGATTGTTTGTTTGATTGGATGGTGACTTTAAACTAAGTAAATAAAACAATGTGAAAGTGAATTAAAGGAAAATTCAATATTATTAAACTATCCAGGGTTGTGAATCTTTCCAATATCTTTTAAAGATAAAGTGGTTATCTTATGTTTGTGTAATATATTTGTTTATTAACTTGGAACACGAAATTATGCAAAAGCCTCTGTCGATGGTCATATGCAAATACCAAGTGTAACCCAATTAATCATATGTCTATGTCAACCAAGTTACCTGAATTCATTAATATTAAGTTTTAATTGTGGTTACCCCCACCCGACAGGTATATGTCTATCCTGTAAGGAAATCTATTAAAGGGTTATATATCCTCAAGGAAGATCGTGGGCTATTAAGTATAAGGCTGAAACCTAAAATTCCTTTGTCAAGTTTATTTTAAGTTTACCAAATCAATCTTATTAATGGCCAGATAACAAGAAGCATTAAGGTTAAGACTTAATAAATAAACATTTATATTACCCAAACTATAAAATAACCCCTTATAAACCAGTGATATTGGAATTCATCACAACCCCAGATAACAGACTTAGTTACGATACATATCTAAGACTAGTAAAAGCTTAAATAAAGTAAAAGACATAAAGTAAATGCTGAAATTAAAAAGGTAAAAATACAATAAAAGAAAATACTGGAGTTAGATGATCCACTTTTATTACTACTATTTTAGATATCTCCCTTATTATAATATATTTACTTTGCGTGATATTACCAACCGACCATATAGGCGGTATCATGATTAAGTCAAATTTATAATTAATTCTAACCGACCATACAGACGGTATCCAGTTTAGTTAGGTTAAAACCAATTTTATTAAGTCCAACCGACCATAAAGACGGTATCCCATTAAGTCATGTTTTAAATAGTTTATATATTATAATTAAGGGAGATTAATCTAAATATTAGTGATAAAAGCTTACATTTCACCCCAGCAGAAGAGAGTTACCTCCTCATGCTGAAAAGTAAAATAAAAACTGAAAAGTAAAGAAAAGAAAGTAATGTTGCGTAAAGTAAATAAAATTAAATACAGAAAGCTTTTAAATAAACAAACAAGATACAATCTTCGTAGTATTCTTAAGGAATTCCTTAGAAGAAAGTATGAATTGAATTCTGAAATTCAGCCTCTATTTATAGGAAAATTTTGGCCTCATGCGTCGCGACGCGAGGCACCTTTCGCATCGCGACGCGCCGTTGATTGAAGATACGTAGCACCGGCTTCGTGAGATGGTGACACGTGGCGTTGGGAGAATTTTTAATCTGAATTATTGGCTCGACATCGCGATGCGTAGGGGTGTGCACGTCGCGACGCTGATGTCAGTATGATGTCATCAATGACGCGTTTCAATAATGAGTGTCGGTAGCATGTGATGGTGACACGTGTCTGGCGCACGTTAGTAGATTTATTGTGATGTTGACACGTGGTAGGCGCACGTTAGCAAGGGTACATGTTAGCAAACTTCTCTGATTGTGACACGTGTCCGGAGCACATTAGCAGCGTATTTTAACAGACATCGCATTTTAGCCCGGCGCATTTTAGCAGGAAATTTATATTTTTGCATTTTTTGTCCGTTTTTCGCTTTTTTGGCCCCGAATTGCCTCCAGAGAGTCTTGTTACTTTCTTTATCTACAAAACACATCAAAATATTCACAAAACTCAAGAAAATATTCAAAATATTAAGTCAAATGAGTGGGAAATAGTGATTTATTTACCACTCATCAGAACAAAACCGAACCGAACCGACAAGTTAAAATAATTAATTTTTTTATATAAAAAATCAAATAATTATAATTATAATTATAAATTTTTTTAATATATTAAATGTCCACCTCTATGCATTTCCCATATGATCCAAGTGGATCTCTTTTACCACTCATATTTGGCCCCGTAACAATGCGGCAGCTTTTTCATTTAGGGATATTATATAGGTAAGATTTTACCTAGTAAACATTCTCCCAGTATTTCCAACTCACTGCATAATTTAACCAGATCTTCAGATTCCATTGTGAAACTTATTTGCCACCACTTACGAGTCCAAGCAAAGATAGAACAATACTCATTTTCTTAAAGATTCTATGTTGTTTTTAAGGATACTCGACAATTTGCATATGTTGGGGTTTTGACGCGGTTGCAGCGGAAGCTCGCGGTTCAGGTGAAATCATAATTTTAAAACTTTTTAAATTACCGAAAAAATTATTTAATATCCAATATTAATAATTCATTCATATTTCACCTAAAAAAATTCATTCAATATCAAATAATGACATAAATAACTAAGAAAAGTCGTGAAACCTTTATGAAAATGTTTTTCCGCAAAATGACATAAAACGCGTTTTTTGACCGAACCGACCACCCAATGCACATGAGGGCTGCCCAGGTCAGCCCCAATAGTGTTAGGGAAGTTCATGGGCTACCCGAACAGTGACTAATTCATTGTTTAGGTAGTCGTCACCCGGTTGGCTCAAAAGTCACCCGGTAACACCGTTTTTCGTCGTTTTCAACTCTGAAACAGTTTTCGGTAATTGTTCCAACACCCAAAACACATCCAATACATTTATATGACATTATTTTCATCACCATATGAACAGTATTTCCAGATCTGATCCAAAAGTAAAAAATATCAATTTTTCATGCTTTAATCCAACTTTTTCAACATTAATCAAATTAATCACAACACCAATCCAAGTCACCACCAATGAAGCACCCAAGAACAATTCTAGGCATTACAAGAGTGGTCATAACACTCTAGAATGACAACATATAATCAAATGATCAAATTGAACAAATATTACAATAATATCTTTCAATACTACTTCACACATGCTCAAAGCCTTCCAATCCATCCTCCAAATCCAAAAGCCCCAAATTCTAAGAAGTAAGTAAACCCTAGAACCATTCTAACAATTCAAGAATAAGAAACTAATTTTCTACAATTAAGAACATTAAATATTACCTTGTAATCTTCAACTTTCTTTGTGTTTTTCTTGAATTTTTACTTCATTCTTCCTTGAATCTTCAAGTGAAATTTGGAAAGTTATTTGGAGGTGTAATTTTCAGCTATGGCATCCCTTGAATGAAAAAGAAACAAAATTTCCTAATTTAAACAAGGGTTGCCGACATTTAGGGGTATTATGGTTATTTTTTACAATTTAATCTAATTAAATATAATAAACTTTAATTTGACAAATCAAATTTGCACACTTAAAGCTTAATAGAATCCTGAAATTTGTAACCAATAATAATCAAACATTTTTCATAACAATTATGAAAAAGTATATCATTTAATTATTCAAATATTTAACATTTAAATATCTAAATAATTAATTAATATAAATATTATTATATATGTATTTTTATTACATTAAATAACAAATATATATATTAATGACATGTGTCAAAGTCTCATTTGATAATTAATTAATGTGTATCTAATCAAATTATGTATCAAATGCAAATACATAATAATTACGATTGACCAAAATCCCCTAAAGCATGTGTTTTCGTTTAACCGATTAAACGATTCGAATTAACTCATTTAATCCGATGAAGTATTATGAATAATTTGTATTATTCATAACACTTTGCCCAAGTGCTCAACGAGTATACTTCATATTATGGGACTCTCTAAGTTTAGGTTTATCCGTCACGAAATCCAATTTCGTGTCCATAATTCACCCACTCATGAATTATGACAACCATAGATAATCTCGCTAAACTATACAAGTCGAGGTCATTGCATACGTATAATCCCTCCATCACAGGCTATCCATATTATACCTGGGATATAGATAAGAACGTCAAATCCTTATGTTATAATATAGTCAACTTTCAAATTTACGATATCTAAATAACAATCGGAACTGATTTCCGAAGTTATATCACGGCCATGGATTTACTAGATCGCAAACACGTGTAGGATACCTATGCCCTGAACACATTACTGACGGATTCTATCTTGATAGGCACTGGATATCATGAGCATCAGTCCACACCCAACGAACATACGGAGGTCTGATCTAAATAGATCGGTGACGTGACTACCATCAAAGTGTGGAGGATAACTCATATATCCACTGTGGTATCTCAAGTCGAATGACCACTATGCTCGCTCAACTTGAGAAGATTCCTATTGACGTTGGTGTACCATCTATTAGGAAATCTTCAGTGAGTCGTTCAGTATTTATCAAATAAACACCTACATGTCTATACGAGTCTCCCGAGACTCATAGTTCATTGGGATAAACCATCGGATCAAGTCATGATATACGACATGTACTAGTCTCATCGGATTTTACTAATCGACCTGTGTTAGTAAATCTTGACCTTGATCTTTATTTAAGGATATACAACTTGTAGTGACACTTCCCAATGTCAATTACAAACTACGCTGTAACTGCGCACTACATTGTAAATCCTAGGGTCTTTGTCTAATATACATGTATCACTAAATCAGATTTAGTTTCAATCTAATCATAATCAGATATCTAATCATAATTAGATCGAATATGTATTTAAAAGACAAGAGGTGCTACCATTAAATAAGTAATATTTTGTAAAATGAATTGTTTGTATTTATGAATCGAACATAAATACGATCCGGATTGGCACTCCGAGCACCAACCCTAACAATTTCTCACACTTGCTCTAGTGCTAATCCACGGTATCATATACACATCTCAATGTGTATCACATACTCATGGCCCTCAAGTGTTCACCTAACACTTAAGAGGTAGGAAACAATAAGTAAGCCTGATATTACAAATTGAGTCTGTCTAACAAACCCAATTGTTTCCCTTAAGTATCATCATTCATATTATGTAAAATCCAAGTTCTACATCAATATGACTCAGATGCGATATCAATATTGTGCTATAGCTACTGGGTTGTCTATGTATTTAGAAATCAAATCCAAATATCATGAGACAGCCGTAAGCACAACACTAATATCAAAACTTCTAATCTATAAAGTCACTATGCAACTTAATAAGTCAATACTTCATAAGTTACAACTAATTCCACTAACATAGTAGAATCATCTATAACACTCCCACTACCTCATTTCTGACTCTATATGATGTAGACTGTCTAACGTCATAATTAGACTCAAAACTAATCTGACCCTAATGGTTGCAGACTATAATCTCCATGAATGAGAAACTCGTTCTTAATATCTCAAGGATAATAAAGAACATGTTTCAAGACACATCCTATGGTCTACAACATATCAAAATAGCTCGTAACTATTACGATTAAATTGATATCTTTAATCGTACATAATATATTATTCATTATGCCATCATCCTATATTGCATAAGATTGATTAGATATTCTAATCAATTTCTCTTTCGACTAAGGAATAATCTTTTACGAAAGATAAATATTATATACAAGAGACACATTAACTGTGAAACAGTTATACTAACTGTCATACAGATAGTTTTGTTGTGTCATTTATTAGATCATAGCTAATGTACGACTAATGTGAGTATCTCACAAGTCTCTTATTTTATATCATATATAAAAATTTATATCAAATATATCAGAGACTACTCCCACTGCTTTCACAGAGAAAGGAAGACTTAGGTAAATCTTTTACCTTACAAACATCTCATTATTACATTAATAATGATAATGTCATTAGGATATAACACTAGAAAGAAATTTGTACGCTCCCACTGACTCTATTATCAAATATGTGTATTCCTTATGCTTTAATAAAATCAGACAATCTGACAGTATCAAAATTAGAGAACATAAATTTTCGAAAAGCTTATATGAGTCTACAATAGATTCTATAAGCTAGTATATCAAACTGTGATCTTAACAGAATACAAACTCTAGGCCCATTCTAGAATGAACTCTTCAAACAAAGAAACCACAATAGATTTCTCATTCGAAGAAACCATTCAGGAACACCACTTTGCATTCTTTAGCCAAAATACATAATTTAATATCAACATTAACCAACATATCTTTAATTGTTCAATTAGTGCGACTAGAGACAAGTTTCCTAAGAATCTACAATAGATCACTGAGTATAACTTTTCTCACTGTCATACTATAAAGGTCAAACCTTTAACAATCTCACTTTGCTTTTGCTGCGCAAACAATTTGCACATTTTATGAACGATTCATAACGAAAGCTTTATCAAGTTCAAAACTTGACCGTAATAAGCTAAGAACAATTTGAGATCTATGGTTCAATGCTAACTTCCGTAATCGATATCAAATATCACTCCCACTATAAGTTATAAGATAATTTTCTTCGATAAGAAAACATCATAACCATTAAATATCAAATACTTCGCAAATGATTCTGACAGCCTATTGAACTTATACAGAAGTTGTCTAATGGTCATTTCATCTTATTAATTATGTAGTTCCATTTATAGCTTATCATTCTCACATTTGACTTCAATAAGTCAACTCTTTTCTTCAATTGTTAACATCTAATGTTACACACCAAGTAATAAAATAATTTTATTACTCAGGATCGCAGAAAAGATATTCTATCAAATAGAATACAATATTCTATTAAATAGAATAAATGATAAACGTTTACTTGTACCTCTGAGGCACAAGTACTTTCAATTATATAACTATTATACAAAAGAAAGATTCAAATCTCAAACCTTTTAAGATTAGAATTTTCTACTTATACACATAATATATGTAACTGTATAAACTAATTAAAAGGATAAATTAGTGTAACTGGAGCATAACCCCAAGAGTATTGAAAAAACTAATTCGGTAACACTCAATATCGAATGAATCAAATCATATAAGATTCAATTTCTCCCACTGACCAATTCCATCATGATGGAATCGTAAAAGAATAATATTGAGTAAGAATCATATTCATTAAATAACTTTAAAACTAATTGCCATTAATTCATATGTTTGATCATATCAAACATCTTTGAACAATTCAAAAACTCACGATGAATTTTAAAATATAGTTTTCAACACTTCAAATAGAATATATTTGAACCATTCAAAATATTCTATCCACGTTTCATCAGAAACATATTGAAAGTTGTCAAACCATTCAAGACGTTCAATATAAATTCTTTTGGAAACATGTAACTAAGTCATGACAACTCATTAACTAAGTTACGAAGTAAAGAAAACTATCTGAGGTAATTTATAATTCATTAAACTACATACATCCACTGTATTAGTTTAATAAATCTGTGGTCCAATGACGATCATTGGTTAAATGAGATTTAATCACATCTTGAATACAATACTCATTAAATGGATGAGGATATATGGTGTGATCTTGTATCAGACCATCTTTTACCATACGGAATAAGTATCTAATGCTTATGTAATAAAATCTCATAAAGCAATGTTCTAAGTTATTTAGTCAATTGAATATTTCTCTTAATTTTTATCTCTTCATTAATGACACTACTAGTCATATTAAAATATATAACAATTTTTTATAAAGAACAAGTAACTATCCAATAGTCACAAGTTCTGATATCAATATCAAAAATAAATATTAAACATTATTTTAAATAACTAGATGAGAGATCTGGTATCCAATACCTACAGTTGTCGTATTGTGAGAATCAATACTCTCTATACACAACTATACATATCTCCTTTATTTAGTTTTATAATTTGCCTTCAATTATTCACAACAATTGTAAATTAATTGATCAGCAAACTGTGTGAAACACGTGACTTCTAAAAGTCACTCAAGCCAAGAAACGTCATTATAAGATAAACAAATACCTAATGGAGTTTTCTTAATGCCAGTCAAGAATCTCGAGACATTAACTGATTCGTGTCAATTCTTACTATACAAGAAACTATTCTCTCTATAGAATAATATCCTAAAACAGATATCTATTTAGATTACTTATCGTGACTTAGAAACTAAGTCACTAACCATCTTGATTTACTAGAAAATTAGAACTACAGTTCTCGATGGTTTGGACTAATCTAACAATATCCAAGTCTACTAACATTCTAGAACCTATTCTAGAAATACGCAACCAAAAGTGAAGTCAGAAAACATATTCAAGTAATATGCATGCAGTGGATTAGAAGTATAATTCTATTAACAATATATAATAAAGGAAAACAAAAGCAGCAATTTACATAAATTACACACTGCTTTAGTCATGGATTTTTAACCCAACAGCGTCTCCCACTACATTACGCAATATCGTAATCCCCAACAAAAAATGGGAATTCTATAATTAAATCGAATTCCATAGTGAGAGAAGGACCTCATGAATATATTTCGACTCACAGCTTTGGCACGATCTCGCCTACGTATATTCATTAGGTAGACAAATCATTGTCAATCACACTCACTATGACTCCTGATTTTGGTCCTGACCGTTTCTCGTTATGACAGATTTGGCACGTTCACAATGAGGCGTATCAAGGCTTCACTTGCCAATGACAATCTCAAGCTACCAATGTAGTCTTGACAGCTTTGGCACGTTCAGGATTTTCACTTTCACTTGAATTTTTCTAGTATCAAATATACATCTGACATCGATAAAATTCTATCAACTACACCCTCACTATTTTGGCATGATCTCGGATGCAGCCATAGAAAGATACACATAAACCGTATTGACAAGACGGACCAAGAAACATGCATCCAATACATGTCACTTTACTACCTTATTTAAGTGGGGATATTCCTCAAGAAAGCTTTACTCTACATCAAATGCAGAATTTAAATCTAGATCAATTTCCTAACAGTTCAATTCTATCTTAGAAAACATAACTTAATTTAACCATTAAATTTCTGTTACGTTTCCCATTTGCGTAGAACCGAAAAGTCAAGCAACATCTAAATTATATGCATGTGTAAACATCAAAATTGGATTATATATCATATATCAAGCATGACTAATGTAATGGATGAAGGATCAGACCTGCTCTGATACCAATTTTTGATGGGGTTTTGACGCGGGCGCAGCAGAAGCTCACGGTTCAGGTGAAATCGTAATTTTAAAACTTTTTAAATTACTGAATAAATTATTCAATATCCAATATGAATAATTTATTCATATCTCACCTAAACATATTTATTCGATATCAAATAACGACATAAATAACTAAGAAACGTTGCGAAATTTTTACGTAAATATTTTTCCGTAAAATGGCATAAAACACGTTTTTGACCGAACCGACCATCCAATGGACATGAGGGTTACCCAGGTCAGCCCTAATAGTACTAGGGCAGTTCATGGGCTGCCCAAACAGTGACTAATTCACTATTTAAGCATCCGTCACCCGGTTGGCTCAAAAGTCACCCGGTAACTCCGTTTTTCACCGTTTTTGCATATTTCAACTCTGAAACAGTTTTCGGTAATTGTTCCAACACCCAAAACACATCCAATACATTTATATGACATTATTTTCATCACCATATGAATAGTATTTCCAGATCTGATCTAGAAGCAAAAAATATCAATTTTTCATGCTTTAATCCAACCTTTTCAACATTAATCAAATTAATCACAACACCAATCCAAGTCACCACCAATGAATCACCCAAGAAAAATTCTAGGCATTACAAGAGTGTTCATAACACTCTAGAATGGAAACATATCATCAAATGATCAAATTGAACAAATATTACAATAATATCTTTCAATACTACTTCACACATGCTCAAAGCCTTCCAATACATCCTCCAAATCCAAAAGCCCCAAATTCTAAGAAGTAAGTAAACCCTAGAAACATTCTAAAAATTCAAGAATAAGAAACTAATTTTCTACACTTAAGAACATTAAAGATTACCTTCTAATATTCAACTTTCTTTGTGTTTTTCTTGAATTTTTACTTCATTCTTCCTTGAATCTTCAAGTGAAATTTGGAAAGTTATTTGGAGGTGTAATTTTCAGCTATGGCTTCCCTTGAATGAAAAAGAAAACAAAATTTCGTAATTTAAACAAGGGTTGTCGACATTTAGGGGTATTATGGTCATTTTTGGTAATTTAATCCAATTAAATATAATAAGCTTTAATTTGACAAATCAAATTTGCACACTTAAAGCTTAATAAAATCATGCCATTTGTAACCAATAATAATCAAACATTTTTCATAACAATTATGAAAAAATATATCATTTAATTATTCAAATATTTAACATTTAAATATCTAAATAATTAATTAATATAAATATTATTATATATGTATTTTTATTTACATTAAATAACAAATACATATATTAATGGCATGTGTCAAAGTCTCAATTGATAATTAATTAATGTGTATCTAATCAAATAATGTATCAAATACAAATACATAATAATTACGATTAACCAAAATCCCCTAAAGTATGTGTTTTCATTTAACCGATTAAACTATTCGAATTAACTCATTTAATCCGATGAAGTATTATGAGTAATCTGTATTATTCATAATGCGTTGCTTAAGTGCTCAACGAGTACACTTTATATTGTGGGACTCTCTAAGTTTAGGTTTATCCGTCATGAAATCCAATTTCATGTCCATAATTCACCCACTCATGAATTATGACGACCACCGATAATCTCACTAAACTATGCAAGTCGAGGTCATTGCAAACGTATAATCCCTTCGTCATAGGTTATCCATATTATACCTGGGATATAGATAAGAACGTAAAATCCTTATGAAATAATATAGTTGAATTTCAAATTTACGATCTCTAAATAACACTCGGAACTGATTTCTGAAGTTATACCACGGCCATGGATTTACTAGATCGCAAACACGTGTAGGATACCTATGCCTTATCACAGGACTGATGGATTCTATCTTGATACGCACTGGTCACATGAGCATCAGTCCACACCCAACGAACATGCGAAGGTCTGATCTAAATAGATCAGTGACGTAACTGCCATCAAAGTGTGGAGGATAACTCATATATCCACTGTGGTATCTCAAGTCGAAGGACCACTATGCTCGCTCAACTCGAGAAGATTCTTATTGACGTTAGTGTACCATCTACTAGGAAATCTTCAGTGAGTCCTTCAGTGTTTATCAAATAAACACATACATGTCTATACGAGTCTTCTGAGACTCATGGTTCATTGGGATAAATCATCGGACCAAGTCACGATATATGACATGTACTGGTATCGGCGGATTTTACTAACCGACCCGTGTTAGTAAATATCGACCAGGAACTTTATTTAAGGATATACAACTTGTAGTGACGCTTCCCAATGTCAATTACATACTACATTGTAACTGCGCACTACATTGTAAATCTTATGGTCATTGTCTAATATACATGTATCACTAAATCAGATTTAGTTTCAATCTAATCATAATAAGATATCTAATAGTATAAAAATATCTATCTCACAAGGACTTAATTTCTATTGTTGTTATTAATTATTGATTCTATTTATTTACAGGTATCTAATTAAAGGAAGAAAAGAATGATTGCTTGTTTAGTTGGTTGAATGTGGATTTGCTGAATAAATAAATAAATAAAATACACAAAATAAAATACTAAAGAAAATAAACAAAAGACATAAATATCTAGGGTTGTGATTCTACATAATATTATTATAAAGATGAATTGAATCTCTTATATACGTGTAATAAATCATTTTGTTAACCTGTAACATAAAGATATGCAAAAGCCTCTATCGATGGTCAGACGCAAATATCCAAATAACCCAATTAATCATCTGTCTATGTTAACCAAGTTACCTGAATCCATTAAGTTCAAGTTCCAATTATGGCTACCCTCGCCCGACAGGTATATTCATATCTTGTAAGGAAATCTATTAAGGGTTATCTATCCTTAAGGGAGATCGTGGGCTATTGAATCTAAGGCTGAAACGTAAAATCCATTTTCCAAGTTCATTTTAAGTTTACCACATCAATCTTATTGGTGGTCAGACAACAAGAAGCACTAAGCTTAAGATTCAATAAATAAACTAAAGAATTACCCATAATATAATTGAATCAATTATTAAGCTTGTTAATATTGTGTTTCATCACTTCCCTAGAATAAAAATAAAATGTTGGGATTATGGGATCGACCTTTGGAAATCTCACTTTATTATAATATAGAAATTGTCAGTGTTACCCAATTAAATTGAACCAACCATAAATAGGGTGTTATTATTTATCTATAAACCAGCCATATAGGCGATAATCATCTGTCACCTAAAGACCGACCTTATAAGTGGTGTCACATTATGTTACATAAATAAAACCAGCCATTAAGGGGGTATCAACTTTTAATCCATATTAAATTACATTTCCATATTATAATATAAGTGAGATTAATCTATCTTTACTATTTCTAATTTAGAAATCCTCTTACTATAATATATAGATTTAAGTGATAATTACTAACCGACCATATAGGCAGTATCCTGATTAAGTCAAGTTATAATTAATTCCAACCGACCATAAAGGCGGTATCCAATTTAGTCAGGTAAAAATCAATTTAATTAAGTCTAACCGACCATAAAGGCGATATCCAATTAAGTCAGGTTTTAAGATAATTTATATATTATAATTTAAGAGAGATTAATCTAAATTATAATAAAAAGCTTCACCATCCCCCCATCGGAAATTTAATTACTAAACATAAAATAAAAATAAATAAAATAAACTACTACTATTACTGAAAATAAAAATACATAGTTTAAATTACAAAAATTAAACAGACAAGATATAGTCCTTAGATCCTTATTAGAACCTTAAGGAAGATATGAAAATTCTAAATGAAATCGAAATCAATTTATAGGCAAAAAATTTGGTATACGCATCGCAACGTAAAATATCCGCGCGTCGCGGTTTCACAGTACAGTGAATGTCGGCAGCTCAATAATGCCTCGGCGTCACGACGCATGAAGGGTTCGCATCGCGAAACTGACGATTGGCAGCATGGGATGATGACATGTGTCCGACGCACGTTAGCAAGATTGATGTGATGTTGACACATGGCAGGCGCATGATAGCAGGTGCGCATGATAGCAAGTTTCTCTTATTTTGACACGTGTCTCGCAAATGTTAGCAATCGACGTATTTTAACAGGCGCATTTTAGCAAACGTCGCATTTCAGCAGGAAATTTACATTTTTGCCCGTTTTTTCGATGTTTTGGCCCCGATTTGATTTCAGAGAGTCCTGTTATTTTATTTATCTATAAAATAACACAAAACATATCAAAATATTCATAAATATAAAGAAACTATACAAAATATTAAGTAAAATGGACGATAAAAAATGATATATTTACCGCTTATCACACCCCAAAACCTAACATTTTGCTAGTCCTCGAGCAAAACAACAAAAAAAGCAATACACAACTTTAAAATAAATTAAACTAAGCCACTTTTGTAGGGATCACGATTACATTTAGCGTATGCAACATGCCTTTAAAACCCTAGGTGTCCCTAGTGGACAAGTTGTAGTCTCGTGAGAGCTTATAGTGATGATACCCACAAACGTCAATCTAATGCACACAAAAGCAAAAGGACAAGAGAAAAGAGAATAAACAAGTTAGTGACTAAACCAGTGAAACTTCTTATCCAAGTTAGTAGTTGTTTTCTTTCTTTCTAAATTACCAAATAAGTAAATTCTCCTATTATTTTTACCATTCTCCATGTACAGAACCAACAAAGTATTAATCAAATCATTGTGCTCACAATATTCATAAGTGTAGTTGAAAAGAAAGTAATATTTTTGTTCTAAAGTTATATCAGAATTCACACCTTTTTTAGCAATGGAATTTTTTTTTCTGATTTTTTTTAATTTTATTTATATACAATATCTTCCATCCATGTATCGAGATTTAGGCCAATGACTCCCAAACCAGTTGGCTTTAGGGCACTAGGTGTTAAGACACCCTTACAGATTTAATTACTCGGATTTCAGATAAATATATATTTTTTATAACATCTCCAATCCATGTAGCGAGCTTTAGGTCAGTGACTCCCAAACAAGTTGATTTTATGGCACTAGGTGTTAAAACACCCATACGGACCTAATTACTCGGATCTCGGATGTTTAAATTTCTTTTTTATTATTCCATCGTTTTTTTAGATGCTTCCTCCAATTAAACTAGAGCACTGAATATTACAAACTTTTCAATTACAACTCATAACCGTATGTTACCATGCATGTTGATAATACATGTCAACTGAGCATATGAAGATCCATTTTAATCAGTTTTATGGAGAATTCACAAATTAAATAATTCAAAAGAAAATAAATAAAAATTAACTTATTACGAAATAGGTTGAGATACATCTCAGGAGTAGAAATTCCTTACACCGCTATCTCACACCAATTTCACCTGATTAGTCAAATTAAAAATACAAAACACAAAAAAAAATTATTTTTTTTTAATTTTTTTTTATTTGAAATATTTTTGACTATAAATCAAAACAAGATACTAGTCAACTATTCCCTTCCCTCAAACCTAAATGAGACATTGTCCCCAATGTCTTAAAAAGTAGAAGAAGATATTAGAAACAGTACATGGTTAGCTGAATTTATACATCTAAAAAGAAAATTAAAGGTTAAGATCCAGATTTATCCCACTCTTCTTACCACGATCATTATCAGACCAATTAATCTTGGAAATTATAGGGTCAATTTGTGGTTCAAATGCTAAAATTTGGTCAATTAAATCATGGGAAGTTCTGGCAGTGAAGAGGATTTTTTTTACAGGTTTAGACATGAACCTATTTCTCCGGTCATCATCAAGAAACATACAAAGAAAATCATAAAATCCATCAGTATTAAACAATCCAATCGGTTTATTGTGTATGTTCAAGTTCACCTAAGATAGTACTGTAAAAATTTCCTCCATCGTAACTAAGCCACCTGGCAAAGCAATAAAAGCATCAACACGGTTAATCATTTCCACAAGTCGCTCGAACATACATGGCACGATAAGTTCCTCTTTGTTTGATTGTCCTATAAGATTCTCCTCTGCCAAGGGTTTTGGGATGATTTCCAGAACTTGACTACCTCGTTCTTGTACAACCCTTGAAACGTACCCCATTAGTTCAGGATTGCCACCGCCATATACTAGGTGCATATTTCTTTCAGCTATAACTCTACCCAAAACCTGTGCTGCCGCAACGAATTCTAGTTTAGACCCAACACTAGTACCACAAAACACACAGATGTTTACAACTTGTCTTCTTGAAGTTGCTTCCATTTCTTTTATGTATTTCTTTCTCAAATATGGATGCCTTCAAGAGTGCAATGATGAGTTGAATTTATAGCACCTGAAAAAGGGTGAGTAATAATAGCACCAGTATCTGTCAAATGACAATTATTACACTACAAGAAATTACAATTTTAGAGACGGAATTTAACGAAGGAATATTCCGTTTCAAAATTTAACGACAAAATAGAGACGAAATTGAAACGGATAATGAAATTAGGGACGGAATTTAGCGAAAAAAAATATTCATCTCTAAATTAGAGACGAAAATGAAAATTCGTCGCTAATTAGAGACGGATTACTATTCCGTCGCTAATTTTGTTTAGTAACAAATTTTTCCATCGCTAATCCGTCGCTAATTAGAAACGGAATTCAAATTCCATCGCTAATTAGAAACGAAATTCAAATTCCGTCGCTAATTAGAAACGGAATTTCAATTCCGTCGCTAATTTTAAAATTTTAATTTTTAAATTTTTTTTTTGTTAATTAGAAATGGAATTGTTCCGTCACTAATTAGAAACGAAATTAAAATTCCGTCGCTACTTAGAAACGGAATTTTAATTTCGTCGCTAATTAGAAACGGAATTTCAATTCTGTAGCTAATGTTAAAATTTTATTTTTTTTTTATTTTTTTAATTAGAAACGAATTGTTCCGTCGCTAATTAGAAACTGAATTAAAATTCTGTCGTTTATTAGAAGCAGAATTTCCATTCTGTAGCTAATTAGAAACGGAATTTCAATTCCGTAGCTAAAGTTAAATTTTTATTTTTATTTTTTATTTTTTTGTTAAGTAGAAACGGAATTATTCCTTTGGTAATTAAAAACGGAATTAAAATTATGTCGCTAATTCAAAACGGAATTTCCATTCCGTCACTAATTTTAAAATTTTTATTTTTATTTTAATAATAATTTAAACAATAATAATAATTTAAAACATATACTGCCATACCGTATACATGGAACATAAAAAACAATTATTAATCCCTTTCACTATTCTTATTAATATCAAAATCTATTATGCACAATTTAAAAAAATAATAATTTAAAAAGTATATTTCCATATACATATTTGGGAAAAAAACAATCAAACAAAACAAATATTAATCACTTTTAGTATTATAATTGAAATCAAAATCTATAAATTATACTACTCTATCATAATTTTAATAAAATAAATCAACAAAGTTGCCTATCGTACTTTTGCTTTAAAAAAATAAAATGATATACCAATTCGACATTCTAATTCAAATCAAAATTACTCTTTTTGTCTCCAACAAATATATCCTGTTTTTAGTAAAATAAATCAGCAGGTTGCCCATACTTTTGCCACTTTGCCTTTCAAGTTTTATTTTCATTTTCTTATGTTATATATGTTTTTTTTCTTAATTTCAGTTTGTTATTTTTTAAAATCAAATATTTTTCATGTCGGCTTAATTTTTCAAATAAGAAGATTTTAAACAATACTAATTTAATGAAATTAAATATATATATATATATATATATATATATATATATATATATATATATTACAAAGAATGTTTCTGCCCATTTTTTGTGATGATGGTTATAACAAAGAATATTTCTGCCCCCCTCATACAGTGTCCTTGTGATATTAGTGGCAGCATATAGGCATTAATTCCCTTTCCAATGAATGTTGTGTTTTCTTAATGTTGGGTAAGCTCTATTGTAATACCTGCTTTGCAATTGCAGCAGCTGGAATTTCTCGGAGATGCAGTGTTAGACTATCTTATCACTAATTATAAAAATAAAAAATTAACATTAGAAACGGAATTTCAATTCCGTTTCTAATCTTAAATTTTTATTTTTATTTTAAATTTTGTTGTTAATTAGAAACGAATTGTTTCGTCGCTAATTAGAAACGGAATTGAAATTCTGTCGCTAATTAGAAACGAAATTTCAATTCCGTAACTAATTAGAAACGGAATTTCAATTCCGTTTCTAATCTTAAATTTTTATTTTTATTTTAAATTTTTTTGTTAATTAGAAACGGAATTCTTTCGTCGCTAATTAGAAACGAAATTAAAATTTCGTCGCTAATTAGAAACGGAATTTCAATTCCGTATCTAATTACAAACGGAATATCAATTCTGTAGCTAATTTTTAATTTTTATTGATAATTAGAAACAGAATTATTTCGTTTCTATTCTGTCGCTAATTTTTAAAATTTTCAATCCCCCCAAAATTTATTCCTTTCGGTGCCATTTTCTTTTTTAAAAAAATAGAGACGGATTTTCCGTCGCTAAATAGAAACAGAATATCTATTCCGTCGCTAATTTTCGTCAAATTTCAAAAAATTTACCGCCTTGTGAAAATTTCAAATGTCTACAAAATTTACAAATCTTCCCACTTCTCTTATTTTTTTTCCTCTATATATACATCATAATCTTTTTAACTCTCAATTCCAATACACCATCCAAAATTTTCTCACTCAATTTCATATACCATCAAATTTTTTCGTACCTCAACTCTCATTATCAATCTCTCATTTTTCTTATCCCTCTTTTAAAATTTCTTAAGAAACAAACGGTGGACATTTTGTAAATGGATGGTGGTGTGTCGAAGCTCACGGTGGACATTACGGTATCTTGTATAATTGAAGATGTATATATAATTAAAAAATCCACTTTTTTAAAATTTTATACCATTCAAAATTTTTAAAATT
This sequence comes from Zanthoxylum bungeanum, assembly GCA_019454045.1. NCBI lineage: Eukaryota > Viridiplantae > Streptophyta > Magnoliopsida > Sapindales > Rutaceae > Zanthoxylum > Zanthoxylum bungeanum. The sequence continues at coordinate 26,905 of SKCR01050025.1, forward strand.
TTCCCTTATCTAAAATTTATAAATTTCATATCTCTACAATTGATAAATTTTTCATATCTATATAATTATAAAATTCCACACCTCTCTAAAATTTAAAAAAATTTCCTTTCTAAAATTTTAATTTTTTTCTTTTCTAAAATTTTAAAATTTTTTCATTTCTAAAATTTTAAAAGTATCATATATTTTTAAAATTTTAAATTTCCCGCCTCTCTAAAATTTTAAAATTTTCGTTTTTAATTTTTTTTTCAAAAAAAAAATATAGCTACGGAATAGCTACGGAAATATTCCGTCACTAAATTTTAAAATTTTAAATTTCCTGCCTCTCTAAAATTTTAAAATTTTTAATTTCTTATTTTTTTTTCAAAAAAAATTTATAGCTACGGAAATATTCCGTCGCTAAATATTTTTAAAATTTTAAAATTTCCCGCCTCTCTAAAATTGTAAAATTATAATTTTTTAATTTTTTTCAAAAAATATTTATAGCTACGGAAATATTTCGTCGCTAAATATTTTTAAAATTTTAAATTTCCCGCCTCTCTAAAATTTTAAAATTTTAGTTTTTAATTTTTTTTGCAAAAAAAATTATAGCTACGGAATAGCTACGGAAATATTATGTCGCTAAATAGAAACAGAATTTACGTCGCTATTTAGCGACGGATAGAAAATCCATCTCTAAATAGAAACGAAATTTTTCGATGCTATTTAGTGACGGAATACTAATCGTCGCTAATTAGCGACGGAAATTTCGTCGCTATATAGAGACAGAATTTCCATTCGTCGCTAACTTTAGCGACATATTGAATATTTCCGTTGCTATTTTTTTTTGCGACCAACAAAATAGAGACATAATTTTTCTGTCGCTATTCTGTTGCTAGTGGTCAATTAGCGACGAATTAGCTATAGATTTTTCCGTCGCTATTTGGCAGTTTTCTTGTAGTGTTTGTTAAACAGTAAACTATATCGTGAAAGTCAAAAAAAGTTGGATCATGTCAGCGAAAATAAAGATAAATACAACAGAAAAGCAAATCAAAGCAATTATTAAGGCAACGAAATTATGTACGCAATACGCCACTCGTTTGGTATATAAATCCATTAGGATACGTCTCAAGAATCCACTCTTTACTCAGCCATCACTAATGAATTAACTCTCATCTTTTTGATTGTCAAACACCATTCCTCATGTTTTAAATGCTTCGTTTGTGCTTATCCCTGAAAATATCATACAAAATTAAGAACTCTACAACATGTAGACACAAAATATGAAAACATAAATTACAACAAATTGCATGGGTTGCCTCCCTGCTAGCGCTAAATTTTTTGTCTTCAGCCAGACGTGACTGAAATCCATCTGTCAATGAGGTTTCCGCGTGGTTTTGGATGTCCGTTTAAAGACAATCCCGTGAGCGTTACTTTTGAAGGGTCTCTTCCAATGGTAAAGTGCCAAAAAGAATTTGTCTCATTCAGTGCTTGTGCCATTTTTGTAAACTTTGTCGCTTCAGTGGTTCCTGGAAAGAAAGAAATAAAATTATGAGGTCTCGTATGGTGCTTGACTTTGAATGGAAGTTCCATTATGTCAAGCTTCCGGGCGATATATCTGATTTGTACTCCCCAAAACAATGATGTTTCTTATGAATGCATGAGATCTTCAATATGGTCAAACACTTGCTCCTTCATTTGCTTTGCATGTTGCTCCACCTTTTCTTCACATATGTATTTTAAAATTTCCTCATTCAGCTCTTCATCTGTCATCTGTGAAATGCATGCTCCATAAGTGTCAACTTGAGGATGGAAAGATGTATCCGATTTTAGGTCTTCATCCTATGTGGTTGATATGATTGGCTCAGGTAGCTCTTTTTCAAACATCAGTGCAATGCATGATCCAAGATCTTCATTTTGAGAATACAGAGTTTCATCCTCATTGTAGTTGGTACAAACAGCTCTGGTTCTTGTTCATCATCAGAGTCTGATGAATAAAAAAATCAAATCGAGATTTTGCTAGTTCGGGCTCCTGAACTGATACATATGGTTCTTGATACTGCTCAGCCTCTTTCTCTGTTAAGGTGTCATTGTGAAATGCTTGGTACTCGAAGGATTCGTCAGTTTCATCTGAAAATGCTCCTTGAGGTATGTAGCTCTGGTTTTCTATTAATTGTCTCGCTTGATATGTTATTCTTTGTAAAGTTGCTACTTGGTCCTCTATTTGACTCTGGAATATTTCAGTCACTGCATCCAACTTTTTGTCTTCTTTCTTGATCCAATCTTTGAGCATGTTAATTACCCAACCTTCCTCTTATGGTTCTGGTTCTTGATGAAGATCATAGGTTGATGGTGGATAAGATAGAGAATACAGGTTAGTGAAATATGATGGTTCATCATAGCTTGAAGGATTTTGATATTTCTGCCACCCTGAGAGGTATATGCATCGATTGCTCGGGTGGTTATCATCACATATCTCACATCTCCCTATTGTGTTATGTTGAGAAAATGTTGTATTGATTGGTTCTGACATCCAAGGATAATTGTTGGGCTGGACAACATGCCTCAGAAAATTAGACTGTTGCTCCCTGATTTGTGGTGTATCTTCTTCTAGTAAAGCTCGTAATCTTTCAATCGCCCGATAATGTTCCATTTTTCAACCACCTGAAAAATAAAAGGAAATAAAAATTACAAATAAAGAAAATTAGATACAAGTAAATTAGATAGCTTCAAAATTAATAACTCAAGAAAAATAAGTCCCCGGCAACAACGCTAAAAACTTGATCGGTGAAATCACACACGTAACGCAAGAGCACGTATCGCTCAAGTAGTATAAAAATATCGATCTCACGAGAACTTAATTCTTATTGTTGTTATTAATTATTGATTCTATTTACTTACAAGTATCTAATTAAAGGAATAAGAGAATGATTGCTTGATTGGTCGGTTGAATGTGGATTTGTTGAATAAATAAATAAATAAAATACACAAAAGAAAATACTAAAGAAAATAAACAAAAGACATAAATATCTAGAGGTTGTGATTCTACATAATATTATTATAAAAATGAATTGAATCTCTTATATACGTGTAATAAATCAGTTTGTTAACCTGGAACACGAAGATATGCAAAAGCCTCTATCGATGGTCAGACGCAAATACTCAAATAACCCAATTAATCATATGTCTATGTTAACCAAGTTACCTGAATTCATTAAGTTCAAGTTCAAATTATGGCTACCCTCGCCCCACAGGTATATTCCTATCCTATAAGGAAATCTATTAAAGGTTATCTATCCTTAAGGGAGATCGTGGGCTATTGAATCTAAGGCTGAAACCTAAAAACCCTTTTCCAAGTTCATTTTAAGTTTATCATATCAATCTTATGTTGGGTTTCTAATTAGTCCCAAGATCTCTTTCAAGCAAGAAACAAGTGCAAATACAACAATGAAATATGGCGGAATCATACTTACATTGATCGAATTTGGCGATGCGATGAACATAAAATCTTCTTGGCTCCTTCAGCTCTCGGCAATGGCCCAAAATTATGCTCCTCCATTTTCGATTATGTACTCCATTGATGCTCCAAGCTCCAAGCTTTGCAAATGGTGATTCCATGCTCACGGGTGGGTTTCCCTATCACCTTGGATGACTCTTCATGTGTTAGCATTGGCAAGATTTGCCACAAATCTTCCATTTTCTTACTTAATGCTCTCGGTTTTGAAGAAAAAAAAGAGAGAAATGGCCTTGGCCGAATGCAAAGAGATGAGAGAATGAGAGAATGTGTTTTTGGTTTGTGTATTTGGTTTTCCAAAAACCTAATACCAAAAAACAAATCCAAAAAGTTATAAATGCCTTTCCAAAAGTCAACAAATTTTGGAGCCAAAATTTGGCAACTAATACCTTCCAACAACTCACATCACTCATGAATAGTGACTGGTTGTCAATCACTCAAAGTGACAAGACATCCATCACTTGAATGACGAGTGATGTGAGGCATGATGTGACTTGTGGGCCGCAATTGAATTCAAAATGCGAGTGGTCCCGCAAACACTCCCGGGCTCGAGTTCGCTAATTATGAATTAACGAATTTTCCGTTACGACGTAATTAAATCAAATTCAATTAAATAATTATGCCAAGCAAAATTACTATTCACGTCGCTAGCGAATTAATTCTAAATTAACTCGTTTGCCCGAATTAAAATCTAATTTTAATTCCGCGTCGAAATCCAATTTCGTATAATATATCGAATATATTATTTTATCGATTAATTCCAAATTAATCGTTCTCTCTCTTTAAATAATATTTTATCCCAGATAAAATATCTCTGTAATTAATCCCAGATTAATTTTCTCTCTCATATAATTAATCCCAGGTTAATAAAGTGCGAGCCATACGTCATCGGTGAATCTTCGGGAAGTGACCCATGAGATCCCCGGATATGTTGGAAGTAAATCCGGTCGTCGGACTATCCGAACACGTACGTACCTAGTACTATGTTTTTACCGATTTACAAGACATGGTTGGCTTCTAGCAAAGCACCGTGCCTACCCAATTCTCCAGAAATATTCTTACTGGAATATGTGATCTATATCAAGCGTAGTATACGTAGTATTGCGTATTTTGATCCAGTATCGGATGTCACGTGCAAGGCCTGGAGCTGGAATTGTGTCTGCCCGTACGAAGCACATATCGGATTTCTGGTAACTAGTCTCTATAATTGGATAAACATGACCTAGTCATAATATCCCGATAGCTGCAGCATAAAAGAGCACCAGTTCCGTATCCTACGTGATCATCATCTCCACTATGACTAGAGTGATACTTCCATCTTGACATCACACCCAATACACTACGATTCTCAATATACCCAGAAGAGGCGTACACAGAACCTGTTAAAGCCCTAGACGACCAAAACCAAAGTATATTGATTGTCGCAAGTATTAGCGGTGCAAGTCTCAGTTAAGACCAAATACACCTACTCTGATTCGGACTTCCATAGACACATAGTCATACTACCAATGGAATTCCGAGGGGTCTATCCAGAGCGAAGCTGTTTCCGTACCATTGGTAAACACAACCTCCTATTACACTTGCATGAGTATCATATACCCAAATATATGAGAACTATGTTGTTATGCTCCCACAACACGCACAAGTGTAATACTAGTCTTTTACGCATTATCGGTGTCCAATCTCGATAATACTCTGACTAGGGATATTTAATGATTAAACCTTCGTGGATTGATATTGTCTCATATCACCTCAATCTGAAACTAATCATAAGGACCTTCTATCATTTATATATCTTGGTAATCTAATTACAAATGATAAAAGAGCAATTTCCTTTGTCACACAGTTAATTTGCACAAAAACACCATGATATGTACAAATAGTGATGTTATGGGCCATAATTGTCCAACAATCTCCCACTTGGCCTATAGCCAATCACTCAAGTGTCCTACACTTGAACTATGTACGGTTCGCTCAAACTTCTACTGAGGAAAGGCTTTCGTCCACGGATTTGCATGATTATCATCTGATGCGATTTATTCGATCATCATATCGCCACGATGTATGATCCGAATGAATCAGATGAATAATTGAAGTATATATCTGGATCGTTGATGAGGCCATTAATTCTTTAGCCTGTGTTGTAGCCTAGCTCAGCTGCTAACAAAACTACTCCTAATCTGATTAGGATTATTATCGACCCAAATGGCTTCTATTGCTGCCTCAGCTGCAGAAATAACCTTCTTGTGTTGTTTATTCGGTAATAGTATCTTGCTTGGAAGATTTCCAGCTCACTGTTCGTTATTCAAATTGTATAGTACCTTTTATTACGACTTATAGTCGTTATTATTGGTTTGGAAACTTGCAGCAGTGAACCCAGTCACTTCAAGTTCTCATTCTCCATAGTATAAGACAGCATCATTAGTTCCTCTAAGATACTAAAGGATGTTCTTAACATCAATCCAGTGACCATCACATGGATTGGCCCGATTGTGACTTCATATGCTCAAAGCATATGAGACACCAGGTCGCGTACATTTATTTTAATGTACGAGTTCTCAGAGAGTACCAACAACATTTAAATCTATCCCAGTAGATCTTTAATTCTAGAATAAAGGTTGTCTCTCCCAAGAATTGTACAGAGAATTTTTCATGAAAGCCAAGCTTTCACAGATTGTATTATGAGAATATCATTTCCAAGAAATGACATGTCATCATTTTTAGGACAATCACTGTCAGTGCGCTCCCACTAACCTCCTTATATACACAAGAATCTTTTTCGTTTTGAATTAAACCATATACCATTATGATTACATCAAAACGATAGTTCTAAGAACCCAATGCTTGCTTCAATCCATAAATGGATCGAATTACCTGCAAACCTTGTTTGCTCGTTTTGGAATGACAAAACCGTCAGGATGTTGTAAACATCCTCCACAAGGTTTCCATTTAAGGAAAGCGATTTTGACGTTCAGCTGCCATATTTCATGAATGAAACATGCAGCATCAACAAGCATTATCCAAATGGATTTAACCATGGCAACGAGTAAAAGGTTTCATTGTAATCGACACAATGTTGATAACGATACCTTTTCGCTACAAGCCCAGCTTAGTACGTTGGTATGTTGCCTACCATGTATGTCTTCCTTGAAGACTTATATAGTACCAATAGGCACAATGCCTTCCGGTACATCAAGTGTCCAAACTTGGTTGGTATACATGGAATCCATTTCGGACATCATGGCACTTTGCCATAATAGGGAGTCGATACTTCCTCATATGTAGTCAGTTCCGTATTCCTCAATAAGATTGACATCTTTATGAGGTGAGATCAGAAACCCATACCTCCCAGGTTATTTTCTAACTCTCTCCAACTTACGCGGTTCTTGTGTATTCGAAGATTATTGGTATAGTTTCATCATTGATGAACTATTTGTGTTCCATTAAGGAGTCGGTGCCTGGAATAGTATTACTCCGATTTTCATCGAGTTTTACTTTCCTCCCACTTACCACTGCATATAGGTATTCCTCTTAAGAAAACTGCATGGCGAACAACAATTACATTGTTCTCTTGTGAGTTGTATAAGTACTATACTTTGGTTTCCCTAGGATAAACCACAACTTAGGCACTTATCCTATTTGGGTTCTAGTTTGGTATCATCCAAACATATGCCTAGCATTCCCAAATCTTCAGGAATTTAGAAAACCCGATTTCCGTCCTGTTCATATCTAATATGAAGTCTGTCTAACAGATTTTTATGGAACCTTATTCAAAATAAGTTTTGGCACTGTTTAATGCGTATCCCTTGAAGGAAATGGTAGCTCAGAGCAACTCATAATTAACCTTATCATGTCCAACAGAATTTGGTTTCTCCGTTCAGACACACCGTCAAACTAACGTGTTCCGGGAGGAGTCCTCATTGAAAGAATACTATACTCTTTCAAGTATTTGAGAAACTTATTGCTGAAGTATTTTCATCATGGTCCAATCATGATGTTTTAATACTTTAGCCGATCTGTTTGTCTACTTCGTGTCGAAACTCTTTGAATTTATCAAAAGTTTTCGATTTGTGTTTCAAAAGAAACACATAACCATAACGCGATGCCACATTCGTAAAGGTCACAAAATATTCATACCATCTCTAGCCTAGGTAGACATGGGCCCACTTACATCACTATGACTGAGGGCTAACAGATCGGTGGCACTTACACTTTTACCAAGTAAAAGGTGTTTTAGGCACTTTGCCTAATAAACTAGATTCGTAGACATCATTTGAATATAATCAAATTTGTCCTAGTACCCACTATCGAAAGTGTGGATATACGAGTCTTGTTAATTGTGTCCCAGACAACAATGCCACATTTAAGTCTCTTCTGATCAAATCAGTTTGAGCTATTTGTTTGTCATGTTTTACGTTTGAGATTTATTTATATTCAAAATATAAATACTGTTATTCACATCTAATGTGTTTATCTCAATATCATCTTTATAAAATAAAACACTTTAGTGTTCTAAAATATAAAGGTATACCCGCAACGGGTTAAACCCTGATATGGAGATAATGTTTCTAGTCAAACTAATTACATTGTAACGGTTTCCTAATTTAAGTACATACCCGAAGGGTAGTTCCTAAACTTAGGTTTCTACGGTTAAAACAGTGATTGTCATCCCATTTCTGACTCACAGATAAATCTCCATTGAAGTCAGTATCCTGCTAACCAGCAGATTATGTACATCAATGCATATTTATGTACCACACTCAGTATCTAAAATCCAATTTTAATACTAGTAGTGAACATATTTATAACAAATATGTTTGAAGTCAAAGCCTTGCCCGTCTTCAATTCCTTCATGTCTGCCTTATCCATACGACAGTCACGCTTCAGTGACACCGTTCGCCACAATTTTAGGCCGACATCTTGGGATATGACTTTTTTCTTCCTAGAAGATTGTGATGATTTTGCCTTTGCCCCTTTTCCACACCCCATAAGCCTTTGGCCAAGCCTTGGCCTTCCGGAATGTCGAAGTAAGATGCGCCTTACGCTTCTTGCTTTATTGCAAACTTTGGCTTTGTCTCATTGAGCATAGCCATTAACTCTCTAAGAGTTTACTATTGCAATTTAGTACTTCTAAGATCTAAGGATAGATCTATGAAGATCCTTCAATTTCATTATCATACTATAAGGATCTAATCCTTAGTTCTGATTAATAAATTAAGGAGTCTATTTGGCAAGCTTAATGGATTAAGCACTAAAGTTATCATCACAAGAATATTCCAAATATCATGTTCTACTATTTGCTCAACTCCGGGCTTAGGCTCGAGACGTCACTCTATCAAATAAAGTAACTTCTCAATTTTCAGGACTATCCTGAAGTTTTATTCCCAATTTGAAAATTAAAGCCGTTTAAATACATTTTCTCCTAGGATTATGTTCTAAACGTTAATCTTTCAATTATCTTGATTCCAATAGTCCAACTATCGAATCAACGATTTTAGGTATTTATTATAATGATTACTATAGTCTAACTATATAATCAACTATAATTTAATAGGTTAAATTCAATTATATTGATTACTATAATCCAATTATAAAATCAACTATTAATTGAAGTAGTTTGTGTTGGACAATTATGACTCATAGCGTCACTATTTGTACAGATCATTGTGTTGTTGTACAAATTAACTATGTGACAAAGGAGATAGTTTGTGATTAGATCACCAAGATAAATAAATGATAGGTGGTCCTAATGATTTGTTCCTGGATTGAGAATGATATGAGACAGTATCACTCCATGAAGGATAAATCATTAAATATCCCTAGTCAGAGTATTATCGAGATTGGACATCGATAATGCGTAAAAGACTAGTATTACACTTGTACGCGTCGTGAGGGCATAACATCATAGTTCTCATATATTTGGGTATAGGATATTCATGCAAGTGTAATAGGAGGTTATGTTTTACCGATGGTACGGGAAACAACTTCGCTCTGGATAGACCCCCTCGGAATTCCATTGGTAGTATGACTATGTGTCTATGGAAGTCCGAAATCAGGGTAGGTGTATTTGGTCTTAACCTGAGACTTGCACCGCTAATACTTGCGACAATCAATATGCTTTGGTTTTGGTCGTCCAGGGCTTTAACATGTTCTGTGTACGCCTCTGCTAGGTATATTGAGAATCGTAGTGTGTTGGGTGTGATGTCAAGACGGAAGTATCACTTCAGTCATATTGAGATGATGGTCACGTAGGATACGGTACTAGTACTCTTATGTACTACAGTCATCGGTATAAAATGACAAGGTCATGTTTATCTGATTATAGAGACTAGTTACCAGACATCCGACATGTGCTTCGTACGGGGCAGACACAATTCCATCCCCAGGCCTAGCACGTGATCATCCGATACTGGATCGAAATACGCAATACTACGTTTACTACGCCTGATATAGATCCTTATATTCATGTAAGGATATTTCTGGAGAATTGGGTAGGCATGGCGCTTTGCTAGAAGCCAACCTTGTCTTGTAAATCGGTAAAAACGTAGTACTAGGTACTTACATGTTCGGATAGTCCGACGACCGAATTTACTGCCAACATATCCGGGGATCTCATGGGTCGCTCCCCGAAGATTCACCGATGACGTATGACTCGTACTTTATTAATGTAGGATTAATTAGATGAGAGAGAAAATTAATCTGGGATTAATTGCGGAGATATTTTATTTGGGATAAAATATCCATTAAAGAGAGATGACGATTAATTTGGAATTAATCGATAAAATAATATATTCGATATATTATACGAAATTGGATTTCGACGCGGAATTAAAATTAGATTTTAATTCGGGGGAACGAGTTAATTTAGAATTAATTCGTTAGCGATGTGAATAGTGATTTCACTAGGCATAATCATTTAATTGCGTCGCAACGGAAAATTCATTAATTTGGAATTAGTGAACCCGAGCCCGAGAGTGTTTGCGAGCGCATTCATATTTCGAATTCGAGTGCGGCACGCAAATCACATCAAGTGTCAAATCGCTAGTCACATCTAGTGTCACATCATTCGTCAATCAAGTGATTGATGTCTTTCACTTTGAGTGATTGACACCAGTCACTATTCATGAGTGATGTGTGTTGATGGAAAGCTTTTGAAAGCTTGAATGACATTTATTGTTATTTTAATCATTTGTATATGTTTTATTTTGATTTTTGAAATCAAAGGAAGTGTATTAGATACACTTAACACATTACAACACATATTCATCTCTCTCTCTTCTTGGTTCACGAAAATTTAATGAAATTGGTGATTTAGTATGCTTAAATGTTGTTGAATTGAAGATTGAATGGATCAATTTCAAGAAATATTGTTTGGAACAATTTGGCCCAAATTTTATGGCTTGGCCGAAAATGATGAGTGCCCTAATGTCTTGGATTTTTTTATTTTTGATTCATTGGATGAGTTAAAATCATTCGGGAAATATTGATTGTGGATTCAATTGGATTGAAATCGAAATCGATTTGAAAAACCCCTATATTGCCGAGACTTATAGCATGTAATTGGGTTTGATTTTTTGATAAATTGTGTTGGAATTGATGTAATGTTAATGTTAATTGGGTAATTAATTATGTAATACACTTTAGGTAATTTAATTGAGAAATTTGGAATTTTTGGAATTAAATTATTTGGGCTTAAATGTTGTAAATAGGCTAATTGGGCTTGGTTGTACCAAGTTAGGTTTAGGCTAAATTGGTAGGATCCAATTTGGCCCAAAACCGCTTCCAAAAGGCCCAAATGTGACTAATGGACCTTTAATATTTAATTGGGCCTAATGGGCCTAAATTGATTTCTAGGCTTATGGGGTAATTCCTTGATTGGGCTTTGGTTATTGGGTTTGACCCAAGTTGACCAAAATTCCACGCCTTAAAGAAATTAATTAAAAGCCCATTGGACTTTAATTAAATTAATATTGGATATTAATCGGGCTTTGAGACCCGTAACGATTAAATTTGGAATTTAAGTCGTAAAGGTTCGTTAATAAAGTGTAATATTTAATTTAGAATTAAATGGCGAATTAGTATTAAATACAAATTAAATTGGATTTAATTATGTTGTTTAATTTAATTCGAGAATTCGTACTTTGAGTACTTATTCGCAAAATGAGTTTGACTCGAGCAAAATCAAATCATTGTTTGAACATTGGATGGTCATTAATTATCAGATTAATTAATTTGATTAGATTGATTGATAACATGCTTGTGTGAATACATGGTTCTGATGCATGAATAATGTATATCGGATGATTGATAACATGCTTGTGGGGCAATTTTAGAAATTGTTGTAATAAATTTGGAATTTATTAAATTGGACCTGCGTGTCCAGCCTATTACCTCATTTCTAATTGTATTTCTCTTCTCACTTATTCCCCTCAATGTAAATGAGGTTTCTTTATAAGTGTAGTGTAACGGGTAGAAGCAATACCTGTGCTAGCGGGAGAGACGAAATTGAGAGATTTGATCTAGGATCAATGTGTTAAGTATCCATCCGCATATCATTATTATTTTATTATACGTGCTTTATTATGTATTTAGAATGCATATTTAAGGGTGTATGATGATGAGACCTTAACAAAGATAATAAATTGGTTGCCAATTTGCACTCGAAAAACCCTCACAAATATTAAGCGTTTTTCCTTCCATTGAGTGATTCTTACTCAAGATCTAAGAATGACATTGGTTTGTTGGCCAAAGTCAAGGCCTTTGTCTGTCGAGGATGTGTTTGAATCACAAGAGCTTTGTTCCATATCGGTGTCTTGTCCAAGTTGTGGTTTGTTGGCCAAAGTCAAAACCACTTCTTGTCCATCGACATTGATTACGAAGCTTTCCATGGTCAATCGGTCACGCTTAACTGGGATCACTAAGTTTGTTGTGCCAAAGCCAATGCTTAGTTGATTCAGAGGAAAAAGGTTAGGCAATATATTGGATATATTGGCATATATAAGATATATGTTTCGGACTTGGATGTCCCCCTACTGGATCTAGGAATTGGATTGGATCCAATTGATCTTAGAGATCTACCTAGTTAATTATCATACAATTTGTTGGCCAAAGTCAAGATTTTGTGATATTTAACGGGATCCTAGCCCACTAGGAAACACGATTTCCCGAGTACTCGACAGAGGGTTAGAGGCTCGCCAAAAAATAGTGGGAGGCAAGAATTAAATTTGCAATATTCGTTTAATGACTTGCCATACGCGCTCAAACAAATATCATTCGTCAAATATATTAAATGTTAGTTGGACTAATATTTAAACGTTGTTTTAATTAACAGTTGGACTGTATCCAAATTATTTAATTATAGTTGATTAAATAGTTGGACTATTGTAACCATTATAATAAATAGTACCGAAATCGTTGATTAAATAGTTGGACTATTAGAATCAAGATAAAATTGAAAAATTAGCATTTAAAGCATAATCCTAGGGAAAATGTATTTAAGTGGTTTAATTTTCAAATTGGGAATAAAATTTCAGGATGGTCCTCGAAACTAAGAAGTTACTTTATTTGATAAAATAACATCTTAGGCCTAAGCCCGGAGTTAAGCAAATAGTAGAGCATAATCTTTGGAAGATCATGTGATGATAACTTTAGTGCTTAATCCATTAAGCTTGTCGCAGTAGACTCCTTAATTTCTTTGTCAAAACTAAGGGTTAGATTCTTAAAGTATGATAATGGAATTGAAGGATCTTCATAAATCTATACTTAGATTTTAGAAGTACTAAATTGCAATACATAACTCTTGGAGAGTTAATGTCTATTCTCAATGAGATAAAGCCAAATTTGCAATGAGGCAAGTAGCGCAAGGCGCACCTTACTTCGACATTCCAGAAGACCAAGGCTAGGCCGAACGCTTCTGAGTGTGGAAAAGAGAAAAGGCAAAATCATTATAATCTTCTGGGAAGATAAAAGACATATCCCAATATATCTGCCTAAATTGTGGAAAATGGGATCGCGGAAGCGTGACTGCCGTTTGAACAAAGCAGACATGAAGGAATTGAAGACGGGTTTGGCTCCAACTTCAAATATGTTTGTCAACATTATGTTCACTACTAGTATTAAAATTAGATTTTAAATACTTAGTGTGGAACATAAAATATATGTATTGATGTTCAGAATCTATTTTGAACAGGATACTGACTTCAATAGAGATTTATCTGCGAATCGAAAACTGGACGAAAGTCGTTTTTTTGACCGTAGATACCTGAATTTAGGGACTACCCTTCGGGTGTGTACTTAAATTAGGAAACTATTGAAATGTAACTAGTTTGACTAGAAACATTATCTCTATATCGGGGTTTAACCCGTTGCGGGTATACCTTTATATTCTAGAACACTAAAGTGTTTTATTATATAAAGATGATATTGAGATAAACACATTAGATGTGAATTAACAGCATTTATATTTTGAATGATAATAAATCTCAAACATATAACATGACAAACAAATAGCTCAAACTGATTTGATCAGATGAAACATATTGTGGTATTGTTGTCTAGGAAACAATTAAACAAGACTCGTATATCCACACTTTTGAATAGTGGGTACTATGACTGATTTGATTCCATTCAAATAGAGTCAACGAATCTAGTTTATTGGGCAATGTGCCTAAAACACTATTTACTTGGTAAAAGTGAAAATGTCACCGATCTGTTAGCCCTAGTTCATAGTGAAGCAAGTGGGCCCATGTCTAGCTAGGCTAGAGATGAATATGAATATTTCGTAACCTTTCCGGATATGGCATCTCGTTATGGTTATATGTTTCTTTTGAAACATAAATCGGAAACTTTTTCAGTTTCGACACGAAATAGACAAACAGATCGGCTAAAGTATTATACCGTCACGGTTAGACCATGATGAAAATACTTAAGCAATAAGTTTCTAATATACTTGAAAGAGTATAGTATTCTTTCAATGAGGACTCCTCCCGGAACACGTCAATTTGACGGTGTGTCCGAAATAAGAAACCGAATTTTGTTGGACATGATAAGGTTAATCATGAGTCGCTCTGAGCTACCATTTCCTTCAACGGATAAGCATAAACAGTGCAAGAACTTATTTTGAATAAGGTTCCATAATAATCTATTTGACAGAATTTCATATTAGATATGAACAGGAAAGAAACTGGGTTTTCTCATTCCTGTAAATTTGGGATGATAGGCATATGTTTGGATGATACCAAACTAAAACCCAAATTGGATAAGTGCCAATTGTAGGTTATCCTAGGGATACCATAATTATAGTACTTATACAACTCACCAGAGAATAATTTAATTGTTGCTCACCATGCGGTTTTTCCTAAGAGGAATACCTATATGCAGTGGTAAGTGGGAGGATAGTAAAACTCGATGAAAATCGAAGTAATACTATTCCAGGCATCAGGTCCTTCATGGAACACAAACAGTTCATCAATGATGAAACTGTACCAGTAATCTTCGAATACATAAGAACCACGTAAGTCGGAGAGAGTTAGAAAATAACCTGGGGTATGGGTTTCTGATCTCACCTCATAAAGATGTCAAATTTTTTTAGGAATACCAACTGACTACGTATGAGGAAGTGATACAAGGTATCGACTCCCTATTATGACAAAGTGTCATGAATCCAAAATAGATTCCATGTATACCAACTAGTTTGGACACTAGTTGATGTACCGCAAGGCATTGTGCCTATTGGTATAATATAAGTATTCAAGGAAGACATACATGGATGGCAACATACCAACGTACTAAGCTGGGCTTGTAGCGAAAATGTATCATTATCAACATTGTGTTGATTTCGATTCAACCTTTTAACTGTTGCCACGATGAATCCATTTGGATAATGCTTGCTGATGTTGCATGTTTCATTTATTAAATATGACAGATGAACGGGAAAATCGCTTTCCTGAAAAGGAAACCTTTTGGAGGATGTTTACAACATCCTGTTGGTTTTGTTGTACCTAAACTAGCAAACAAGGTTTGCGGGTTATTCGATCCATGTTTGGATTGAAGCAAGCATTAGGTTCTTGGAATTATCGTTTTGATGTAATCATAATGGTTTATGATTTAATTCAAAATGAAATGATTCTTGTGTATATAATGAGGTTAGTGGGAGAGCACTGACAGTGGCTGTCCTATAAATAATGATAATAAATCATTTCTTGGAAATGATATTCCCATAATACAATGGTGAAAGCTTGGCTTTCATGAAAACTCTCCGAGAAATCGTACATTGAAAAATGTATGCGACCTGGTGTCTCATACGCTTTGAGCATGGATTCACAAACAGGCCAATCCAAGTGATAGTCACTGGATTGATATTAAGAACATACTTTAGTTTCTTAGAGAACTAAGCATGCTGTCTTAAACTATGGAGAATGATAACTTGAAGTGACTGAGATCACTGCTACAAGTTTCCTAACCGATTAAACGACTATAAGTCGCAAAACGGTACTATAAAGTTTGAATAACGGAACAGTGAGCTGGAAATCTTCCAAGCAAGATATTGTTACCGAATAAACAACGAATGCGGGTTATTGCTGCAGCTGAGGCAGCAATAGAAGCAATTTGGGTGGATAATAAATCTAATTAGATTAGATATAGTTCTGTTAGCAGTTGAGCTAGGCTACAACACAGGCTAAAGAATTAACGGTCTCATCAACGATCCAGATATATACTTCGATATTCATCTGATTTGTTCGGATCATACATTGTGGCGATGTGATGATCGAATAAATCGCATCAGATGATAATCATGCAAATCCGCTGACGAGAGACCTTCTCAGCAGTTTGAGCCAACCGTACTTAGTTCGGGTGTCAGACACTCGAGTGACTGGCTATAAGCCAAGTGGGAGATTGTTGGACAATTATGACCCATAGCGTCACTATTTGTACAGATCATGGTGTTGTTGTACAAATTAACTATGTGACAAAGGAGATTGCTCTCTTATCATTTGTGATTAGATCACCAAGATGAATAAATGATAAAAGGTCATTATGATTTGTTCCTGGATTGAGAATGATATGAGACAGTATCAGTCCACGAAGGATAAATCATTAAATATCCCTAGTCAGAGTATTATCGAGATTGGACATCGATAATGCGTAAAAGACTAGTATTACACTTGTGACATAATTCTCATATATTTGGGTATAGGATACTCATGCAAGTGTAATAGGAGGTTGTGTTTTACCGATGGTACGGGAAATAGCTTTGCTCTGGATAAACCCCCACGGAATTCCATTGGTAGTATGACTATGTGTCTATGGAAGTCCGAAATTAGGGTAGGTGTATTTGGTCTTAACCTGAGACTTGCACCGCTAATACTTGCGACAATCAATATGCTTTGGTTTTGGTAATCCAGGGCTTTAACAGGTTCTGTGTACGCCTCTGCTAGGTATATTGAGAATCGTAGTGTGTTGGGTGTGATGTCAAGACAGAAGTATCACTTCAGTCATATGAAGATGATGGTCACGTAGGATACGGTACTGGTACTCTTATGTACTGCAGTCATCGGGATAAAATGACAAGGTCATGTTTATCCGATTATAGAGACTAGTTACCAGACATCCGACATGTGCTTCGTACGGGGCAGACACAATTCCAGCCACAGGCCTAGCACATGATCACCCGATACTGGATCGAAATACGCAATACTACGTATACTACGCCTGATATAGATCCTTATATTCCTGTAAGGATATTTCAGGAGAATTGGGTAGGCATGGCGCTTTGCTAGAAGCCAACCTTATCTTGTAAATCGGTAAAAACGTAGTACTAGGTACTTACGTGTTCGGATAGTCCGACGACCAAATTTACTGCCAACATATCCGGGGATCTTATGGGTCACTTCCCGAAGATTCATCGATGACGTATGACTCGCACTTCATTAATCTGGGATTAATTAGATGAGAGAGAAAATTAATCTGGGATTAATTGCGGAGATATTTTATCTGGGATAAAATATCCATTAAAGAGAGATAACGATTAATTTGGAATTAATCAATAAAATAATATATTCGATATATTATAAGAAATTGGATTTCGACGCGGAATTAAAATTAGATTTTAATTCGGGCGAACGAGTTAAGTTAGAATTAATTCGTTAGCGATGTGAATAGTGATTTCGCTAGGCATAATCATTTAATTGCGTCGCAACATAAAATTCGTTAATTTGGAATTAGCGAACTCGAGCCCGAGAGTGTTTGCGAGCGCATTCACATTTCGAATTCGAGTGCGGCACGCAAATCAAATCAAGTGATAGATGTCTTTCACTTTGAGTGATTGACACCAGTCACTATTCATGAGTGATGTGAGTTGATGGAAAGCTTTTGAAAGCTTGAATGACATTTATTGTTATTTTAATCATTTGTATATGTTTTATTTTGATTTTTGAAATCAAAGGAAGTGTATTAGATACACTTAACACATTACAACACATATACATCTCTCTCTCTTCTTGGTTCACGAAAATTGGAGCCAATTTCTTCATCTCTCTCTCTCGGCATTTTGGCCATTTCTTCACTGGTTTTCTGGGCAAAACCGTGAACAAGGGAAGCAAAGTGTGATGTTTTTGTGGCAAAAACATCAAGAGCTAACACTCCGAGAGACATGCAAAGGTGATAGGGAAGTCCACCCATGAGCTTGGAATCACCATGACAAAGCTTGGAGCTCGATGGAGGAAGATTGAAGTCGATTTTGAGGAGTGCAAAAAGCCCACTGTCGTGACTTCTTGGAGAAGGAAGAACATTTTTATTCGTCGTCGCGTCACTCAATCGATCGATGTGAGTATTTCGCAACTTCGTTGATTGTATTCACATGTATTTTCAATGTTTAATATGATCTTGGGATGCTTAGACAATTCCAACAGTTTGAATACAGTCCAACTGTTTAATTAAAACAATGATTAAATATTAGTCCAACTAATATATTTATTTATGTGACGAAAAATTTGAAATGAGCGCGTATGGCAAGTAACTAAACGAATATTGAAAATTTAATACTTGCCTCCCACTATTTTTCGACGAGTCTCTAACCCTCTGTGGAGTACTCGGGAAACCTTGTTTCCTAGTGGGCTAGGATCCCGTTAAATAACACACAATCTTGACTTTGGCTAACAAATTGTATGATAATTAACTAGGTAGATCTCTAAGATCAATTGGATCCCATCCAATTCCTAGATCCAGTAGGTGGACATCCAAGTCCGAAACATATATCTTATATATGCCAATATATCCAATATATGCCAATATATCCAATATATTCCCTAACCTTTTTCCTCTGAATCAATTAAGCCTTGGCTTTGGCACAACAAATTTAATGATCCCAGTTAAGCGGAACCCACTGACCATGGAAAGCTTCGTAATCGATTTCGATGGACAAGAAGTGATCTTGACTTTGGCCAACAAATCACAACTTGGACAAGACACTGATATGGAACAAAGCCTTCATGATTCAAACACATCCGCGACGGACAAAGGTCTTGACTTTGACCAACAAACCAGTGCCAGTCTTGGATCTTAAGTAAGAATCACTCAATGGAAGGAAAAACGCTTAATATTTGTGAGGGTTTTTCACGTAATT
>SKCR01050026.1:0-45284 GCA_019454045.1 Zanthoxylum bungeanum
TTGTGACTTGTACTGAATTTTTGTATTCTAAATGTTTGTAGCCTTCTGGAGGTCGCGGTCAGAGCAATAATCTGTTGCATGAAGAACCTGTAGCCAAGACATCAAAGAAAATAGATAACCAGAAGTTTGCAGAGCGGACAGGGAACGATATCTTTAAGGGAGATGTACCCGCAGGGTTTGCCGAGAAGCCTCTAAGAAATGATACGCTGAGAGAAATGGGCGGCAGCAACATCTTCGCTGATGAGAAGGCAGGATACCGAGACTATTTACGTGGTGTTCGCAAGCCCCCTGGCGGTGAGAGCAGCATTTCATTGGATTAACTTCCGGTATATTTTTCGCTTAAATATCAGTAAATATGTATGCCTTCCCGCATGGATGCTGTGTTTTGACTGACTGCAATGCTTGATGATAATCAGCGCAGAGTGCGTGTTTGTTTACTTCATTTGAATGATTGTTGCTTGATGTTTATTTGCTTTGCTTTCATGGACTTAGCAAATGGGTGGGATTCCTATTCCTATGGCGGAGTTGGGGACGGGACTCGTATTCCTTGAATTCTTTTTTTATCCTTCATATATTTTATAAATTCCATAATTATCTCTTTTTATTTAAATAAAAAAAAAATATTAATATTAATATTAATTTTAGTAAACAAAGCAATTACATTAATGGAAATACTATTTGACTCTCATGATGATTCTCATAATTAAGTAAATTATTTATTTTAATTTTGATTCTAACTTTTCTGATTCTAATTCATTCTGATTTTGGCTATTGAGTTATTTAAAAGATAATAATAGTCACGTGTTAAATAATAGTTGATTTTTTTCTTTGAGGAATTATTATTTAGTCCTTGTGGTGAAGTGGCACTACCATTAAATTCATTTACACTTTATTTATTTCATGATTTGTCATGGTTTCATATAGTATGGCATAATTCAAATTGTTGTTTGTTTTGACTTCCATGTTCATAGTTTGGTTTCTCATAATTTGAAAACTATATATTTTGGAGAGTTTTTTAAATCATGAATTTGGTGGTTTGTCATGCTTTTACAATTTTGTATTTTTAAAATATTCTTAATAAAATTTTAAAATATCAATTCTAACTTATTAAATATATTATATTAATAAATAAAAATAGTTAAAAAGTCTTCCCAAACATATTTGAGCACATAACTTGCTCAATTTCCATAAAGCATAAGAAATATTTGAGGACATTTTAATAATTTTATCATTTTTGAAAACTATATATCATACAATCAAATCAAACAAAAACCAACTATTTAACTATATCATAATATATCATCTTCCCAAATATGGAACGATAATTATGGTATAATACCATACAATATCATATCATACCATATATTATTAAATCATGTTACACTTTATCCAAACTATGAGTCCATACTAGTAGATTTGAATTTTGAACTTATTTGTACTACACATGTGGATTTCAATTATTAAATAATTTTTTTTCAATTTTTCATAAAGTGTTTTATGAAGAAAAACATATATATATATATATATATATATATATATATATATTAATTGACTTACAAATCATAAACTTTAAAATAACTACGTTGTCTATGTGTTTCGATAAAAAAAAAAAAGGTCAAGATTGACATTTACAATTAATATAGACTTAAAAAAAGGAAATACATTTAAAACAAGTATTCCCCCTCCCTCTCTAAGAGAATATACACTTGAGGATTAAATAATAATAATAATCCATAAAGTAAAGATTTAATAGACTTTTTACCAATTTCATTTTTTTTATTTCATCATTAATATTATATAATAAGGAATGACAAAAGACGGCTCCACTTAAATCCCGAAAGAGGTGATTTGGCGGCGGAATTTCCAACAATTCCAAAATAAAAATAAAAAAATTATTGGGGATTTGAGTAATTCAACTTTCATGAATCCATCCATTTTATGATGGCATAGTCCTTTCTAATATTGCCAAACTCAGTACTCAATTGCAACAATCTGCAGAAACACTTTATTAACACCTCAATTCATTCATAACATTCCATCTTAAATCTCTTAACAAAACAGATAGAGAGTGCATAAACACACCCGAAACAAGATAAGCATCCGAACAAATGATAAACCATATGACAAGAGTGCGTAAACTCACCCGAAACAAGATAAGCATCCGAACAAACGATAAACCATATGACACAGCATAAACTTTTTTCATATGAAAGAAGACTACTGATACAGAAGCATTGCTCAAGCATCTCCATGTCCAATCAAAGCAAGAAGCATTCTCTCATAGTCTCCAGAAGTGTCGCCAGCAATTGCCTTTTCCAGAGTGACAGTGTTGCGTCTTTGGTATTCCTCCTTGATACGTTGCATATCCACCTCAGCACGAGTGGTGACAACCCTTGTAAGAGCCCATTCATCGGTCCCCAACTTGTTGATGGCCAGTCGCAGAAACTTTGCAAAGTGTTTCTCAGGGTAGGTCAAGCACTTGATTGCAGCTCTCAGCAGTTTGAGGAATTCATCATTGGGATCAGCCTTTAAATCCTGCAAACAAATACCCAGTTACCATCTATAATTCAAACAAATCATCCTTCAGCATTTCCAGATTAGTCGATGAAGTAGAATCCATTTCCGAATGTGTAGAATATGGTTTCAATTAGCCTACGAAACATTCTTAGTTACAACTACTACAAGTCATGTCACCTTGTTGATGGCATTTCCATAAGCGTTGTTGTAATGATTGAGAGTTGCATTAAACTGTGCCTTGCTCCTTGTAGTCAGAATCCTGATAAGCTCCTCATGAGCATAATCCTTGTCCGAAATCTTGTCACGAATAATCTTAGCTTCTGATTTTGCCAACATCATGTGCACCTCATCACCTTCATATCGGAATGTGCTCACAAGAGGAACCAAAAGCTGCGAGGGATCTATAATTAGTAAACAATATTCTACTATTTCATTATTGCAATTACTAGAGAAGAAAGTAAGGAAGCATTAGAAGAATAGGGCATAAAAAGCATTTTCCGTGTTTTTTCCCTCGATTACTATCGAGGCAAAGCAAAAGAGCACTTTTAATTACTGGAAAATCTAATTAACTGACAGAAATTGAAGGGTGTACCTTGCGGAAGTCTCCAGATGTGTGATATGCAACATCTTCCTCGAGGGATTTCTTGTAACGAGCAAGGTAGGCCTGCTTCGCAGCAAATAGGTCATGCGAAGACCTAGTGCAGGCAATTTCCATGAGAACCCAGTTGCTTGATGTGAATCTCTTTGTTGCTTCATTGGCCAAATATGCATCACGCTCAGCAGGAGTCAATGTCCATAGCAGTACAGATCTCTGTTTGATGCAAACAAACAATTACCCAGAAACAATTGTTAGCCTTCAACCCAAAAAAGACAGTGGCAAACAACAATAAGACTCTTTTTACACGATTGTTTTGTTAAATCATAATCTTACCTCAAAGTCACTTGAAAGTTCTTTTTCTAGTGCTTTAAGAAGGTCTTCCCCATAAGTTTCTGTATAGATTTCTCGAATCAACTTGCGCTGAGTAGCATTTCTGTGAGCCAAGACAGATATGATCAACGCCTCATTCGTGCCCCATCCTGTAAACATACAAATAAAGCAACCAATCAATTGATTGACACACAAACAATACTTTCAAAAATTACTAAGAAGATACAATCAACACATTTGCCAACATTGGTCTTCACCACCTTCCCTTCGAAAACATACCACCACCCAGAACCAAACAGAGACTCAAATCCATAAATCAGTCTTAATCGAGATAATAAGACATGAACCAATGACACTTAAATTTTGATCTTCAATTGATTAGAACAATCAAATTATAAAGACACATTTTGTTGTGGCCAATATTTGAGATGGCACCAGTTCATGCAATCCAAGAAATAATCCTATTACTTATGCCATCAAATGATGTACAGATCAAAGGAATCAAGTCCAAAATTCCCAAAATGTAATTATTTTTTTATATTTTTGAAATTTATTCAAAAGCGTCAAACAAGAATTTGATCAAGATCATTTAACATACATGCAACTTGATCACAGAATCACAGATTATATGGCTGAAATTCACTCTGAAGACCACCAAGAACAACTAAAAGAACACAAATCTCACATATGACCTAAACATTGTAATAACAAAGCAAGTTCAAAATGCCTAAAAATGCAATTTTTTTTAATTATTTTATTTACTCAAAAGGGTCAAACAAGAATTTGATCCAGATTATTTACCCTACTTGCAACTTGATCACTGATCAATATGGCTTAAATTTACTCTAAAGACCATCAAGAACAAGTACGAAAACATAAATATCATAAATTTCATTGAACATTGTAATAACAAGCAGATCAAATGAAAAATATATGATAAAAATAATAATCTTTTTTTTTTTTTTTAATCCTTGAAAACCCAACCACCATATTTGAAAGCGAGCAGCTCCAGTTTCTTACAAGAAATGCACTTATTAAATTCAAACACAAGACTTAAAGATCCGATCTCGAACCTCTATCACCAAAATAATAATAATAATAATAATAATAATAATAATAATAAAAAACAGTAAAAAAAATGATACAAACAAGACCTTGAAAGGCTTTGTGGAGTTGCTCAGCATCCTCAGCAGCAGAGGGAATCTGGGCTGGCACTTTAAGGGTCGCCATTGTCGATTTTTTTTTTTCAGTGCTTTGTAAAATGAAAAATGAGACAATGAAGATATTGATAATTAAGATGTGAGATCAGCAAATTTATAGTAAAAACATTTTTGCATGGACAATGTCTAAGTCCCTTATTTTTTTAAAAATCACAAGTCAGGATATAATTATAAATATTTATTTGTAAAAGCCCTTGTCTACCTACCTACCTAGTACCTTCAGATTTCATTGAAAATAAATATTTAAAAAATCAACAATTTGAAAAAATTTGGTGCTTTTTTTGGTTTAGTGTTTTAAGTTTTGAAAAATAAGAATGAAATATATTTGTTTGGTGGGCTTTTTTTTTCAAAAATAAATTTGGCAGGTTAGCCAAAAATGGCAATATTTGCTTTTTACACTAATTTTGCTATATAAGTTGTACATTCAATAAATGATTTAGGTGGGATATTTACACCCTATAAATTTTTTGGATACACGTTTTTAATAAAATATTTATTATTAAAATTCTCAAGACATAAATTATTAGTAAGAATAATTTATAATAAATACATATATAATATTTTTCTAAACATTCATTAGACACACTCACTCAACTTTCTTTTAACTTCAAATCTTAAAATTTTTATTTTTAACCTTTCAAATTATATTTAGGAGAGTCTCAATGGGCGTGACTTTGTAGTGTAGAGTTCAGGATCTGACCTTTAGGTTCTGGTTCAAGTCCAATGAGTCTGTTTCTTATAAGAGTTTGGGACTGCCAGAGATTTTACATATTCCGCTTGAACTCGGAATGGATGATTTAGCGATAGGATTTCCAACGATTTTAATATATATATATATATATATATATATCGAATGCCTTTTTGACTTGACTTTTAACTGCAACCTTTCAACTTTATTTCTATAAAACCAGATGCTCTTCACTTGAATTTTGGGCCACAGTGATATGAAACGTGTGGCGACTGATAAGGTTCTTATCTTTTATATTTTTGACAAGGGTGGACACAAAAATTATTCTAGAGATGATTGAAATTTATTTTTCATTTTATTTATTTTTTAAAAAGGATAATATAAGAATTTATAGCGGCTTGGGCTTGGGCTTGAGCTTAGACATGATCAACTCCACTCCGGGTGTTTTTCATATTCATGAGACTGATCAATAATATATGACATGCATATGGATGACGTGGTATGCCCACCTAATAATATTTTGATATATATACAATAAATTTGAAATTGACCAATAATAATAGAGAGAAAAATTATTAATTAATATATGTCATGTCTTAATTAATTGGGTGCATTGAATATGTCGCATATAAGTTTCACTCTCCTCCGACACAATCCTTTCTCTTATTTGTACTCTAAAATAATTTTTGGACACACATATTTTTAATAAAATCATTAATTATTAAAATACTCATGACATAAGTTACCATTAAAGACAACTTATTATACGTAAATATATAATATTTCACTTAATACTCATTAGAGATACTCATTAGATTTTTTTTTTTTACTTCAACTCCTAAAACTTTTATTTTTAACCTTTTAAACTATATTTATAATGTGTAACAAAAATGTGATATGTACATTTTTAGATGTGTTATATAAGTGTTATACTTTAATAAATGATTCTATAAATATATTACTATAATATATTCATGTAGTCACAATAGTATGTATTTATTCAAAAAATAACAATGTGTTTAGGCATATATTTGTATAATGTAATTATGAGAAAACATTTTTCTAAATTATTCACATATATAAGAAGTCATAATTTACAGGAAATTTTTTTCATTAATCAAATAATTGATTTTATGAATGAATTTTTATTCTTTTTTAAATGGATTTTATTAGTGAATTCTAAACAAAAGCTTGTAAAAAAATACAAATGGTGCGTGAACTTGCAATTTTGATAAAGTTTAGGGACTTGCATGTTGTTACTCTGTTTTTATTTTTTTTCATTTTATTTATTGGATGCGATCAAATTCAAAGGATTGATGTTATCAAGGCAACAATAAGTGTGAAAACATGACGTTGGAAATGTAATAATAATAATTTATTTATTTTATATCATAGAGATAATGCCACGTGGTGATTAATGAGAGCAGCAGGTGAACAACTCATCTTTTCTTAATTAACTAGTCGAGAATCCGCGTGATACACATTAGATAACATTTATTTATATGTTATTTTTTAGACATTTAAACGTTTGATAATAATTGAAAAATTGATGTTTCAATATTCGATATGAATAAATTGAAAAGCACATTTCTTCAAAATATTCTATCGAACATCTTAAATGACCAAATGAATCAAATCCAAAATAATTATCACATATAAAATTCTTTCGATAGACGAGAATGCTGAATTTAGCCTTACCATACTATCATAATTTTGAATCCAATAATGGTTTACTTTTCAAACAAAAAACAATTAGCATAATAAAATTGTTAATTTTAGTAAGCATGATCAAACTAATTATTACATCTTCGTCGTCTTCATCGTCCTATGCATTCAATTCATTCAGCTCATTAGCTCACCAAGTAGCTTCTTCTGTCCTTTTCTAAATTTACTCAGTCATCCCTCCTCTTTATCCTCATTCTCTTGATCATGTGAGGAAGATAATTATGATGTTTTAGATGATGTCTTTTCAAAAGACTCAAAGTTAGGGCCAACAAAAATTGAAATAACTTGAACACAATTTCAAAAGACTCAATAATGTTTTGTCTTGCCATAAATTTCTTTTGCAGAAAAATATTTGAGGTTTTTTTTTTGGTAATTAGGGTGTCTTTGTCAACTTACGACACCTCATCAAACTCCTGGGACCTGTGTCCCGTACTCTCAAAAAATTTTCCCAGCACTTATCAGGGTAAAAAGTGCACCTAGTGAAATTCAAACTTTAAATCTAAGATAAAGTAAATCACTCAAATCAAAAGTTTTTACCACTTAGACAACCCACATGATATTATACATTCATATCTATTATATATGCTAAGTGGGGATTAACAGCACACCAAAAAGTGCTTACTTTTGTAATTATTAAACGCGTAAAAGAGACAAATATTTTTATAGTGTGGAAGAGTAATATCGTCATGCGGTACAAATTGCACGGCTGTCTCGATTCTTACTACTATAACCACGCTGCTTGTATGAACAAACAAACTTTGCATAACCGTTTTACCTAATCGATCATGGTGAAGTCTAGCAATGGATTCGATGGTTCATCCACGTCACGAATTGGATGGCAGACAAAATTCTTACTAGTTTTCCGCACTATTTTTCTGCAGTTGAAGACTATCATGCCTGTTTAATGAAAAACTGGCTGGCTTGGCTCCTCCTCCCATAACATAAGGTAAAGTATACCAGAGTGATTAACCATAATGATGATCATTCCGGAAATATAAGTGCACCAGAGTGATGATCACTCATATATGAAAGTATACCAGTGACTAACATCACTCTAAAATTAAGTTTTCGACTGTGATTTATCAATATTTATTTTTAATATTATTTTATCAGATGTTATGTTTTATTATTGTGAAATGACTTTACTAATTAACGATTCAAATTCGATCAAGCTCAAACAATGCGCTTTGGGTTTTTATTTTTGTATTTTTTATCAGCACATAACATGTCACATTTATGTTTTGCTCTGACGTATACTAGAGCGATGATCACTCTGGAATGAAAGAGTATTGAAGTAATTATCACTGCGGAATTAAAATTATCGTAAAAATGATCAATGTGAAATGAAAGTGCATCAAAGTGATCAATGAAAGTCCATCAGTGTGCACTTTCATTCCAAAATGATGATTACTCCGGGATGAAAGCACATCAGAGCGATGATAATTCTGAAATGGAAGTCCACCGGAGTGATTATCACTCCGAAATGGAATTCAATTTGTATGATGATCACTCCAAAGTGAAATTACACTGAAGTGCACTTTCATTCTAAATGCATGTCCACCTAAGTGATTATCACTAAGTAATGGAGTACACCAAAGTGATGATCACTCAAGAATGTAAGTCTATCAGAATGGAAGTACACCACAATAATGATTACTCTGAAATGGAAGTACACATAAGTGATAATTACTCATATAGGAAAGTATACCAGAGTGACTGACATTACTCTGAAATTTGAAGTTTTTGACTGTGATTTATCAATATTTATTTTTAATATTATTTTATCAGGTGTTACGTTTTAGTATTGTGAAATGGTTTTACCCTAATTTTCTTCCAAGTTCAAATCTTATTTTTCAATCTTCATCGTACATAGCCCAAAGCCAAATACCGAAACAACATCAACAACCAATATTATCTAATGGGTAATGATGATCAATTATATTAGATAAAAAATTTATTGTTATTTGCATTTTGTAGTGTTTATTGTTACCTGTATATATTTTATGTCTAAAATACATATATTTTTTTTGTTCAATTAGAGTGTAAATCGATATTGAGATCAGTAGATTATGCGATTACTCGCGACCGATAACATATTTGAAGTCTCCAATGGATGTGACTGGTAGTGTAGGGTTCAAGATTTCATCTTAAGTCCCGTGTTCGAATCTAGGGAGTGTGTCAGTTGAGGATTTTACATACTCCGCTTAAGCGGGAAAGAGTGGTTTGGTGACAAGGGTTTCCAATGATTTAAAAAAAATAATGGATAACATACTTGAATTGGTAAGAAAATAAATTCTTTTTATGACATTGTAATTGAAGTTTTAAGCTAATTTTTTTTTTTTAACTATAATTCTAGGATGCAAATAGTTATATTTGATGCTAATGGTTCTATATTATGTGAAATAGTGAAGATTATAAGATTTGAAGGATGATGTTTGGAAGCTGAGAATTTGAGGGAAAAATGATTTCTTATTACTTGTTCTTAAAAACTGAGAGTTACACAAAACAATTTATAATGCTGAAATCATACAGCTAATCATAACAGAATGCTAGCTGGCATGATCCTAGTGGATAACTCAAATAACTACTGCTGAGGTTGTTAGCAGTCTGTTGAGGTTGTTAGCAGCTAGAATGGAAACATTAAAGTGACAGGGATGAAAGAGATGAGTGATGCTGTGTGAAGCTGAATGCTCTGCTGCTGTAACTGTTTTTCTCTAATCTCTAATATGCCCCCTAAAAATCAAGAAGGCGCAAGAAGCACATTGAGTTTGGTACTCAATCTGGAGAAAGCAGGAAAAGCCAAAGGCTTAGTGAGCGGATTTGCAATCTGATCGTCGCTAAAGATGTGAAGAATGCGCATTTCATTGGAGAGAACTTGATCTCGAATGTAGTGGAGGTCCAGTTCAAAATTCTTAGTGCGAGAGTGATAAACAGGGTTCTTAGCAAGAGCAACGGCACTAGCATTGTCACACCATATGAGAGGTTGACGAATACAAGGCATTCTGATTTCTGTGAATAAAGATTTAAGCCATGTAAGTTCTGTGCAGGCATTAGCAATAGCTCTATACTCAGATTCGACACTAGAACGGGCAACCACCTGTTGCTTTTTGGAAGACCAAGAAATAAGATTCTGACCTAAGTATATGCAGTAGGCACCAATTGAACGCATGTCATCAAGATCAGTTGCCCAGTCTGCATCAGTATAGGCTGTTAAAGCCATGTTGCCAGTAGGAACAAATTGAATACCATAGTTCAGAGTGCCTTGTAAGTATCTTAATATACGTTTACAGGCTGTCCAATGATACTCAGTTGGGGCACTTAAATATTGACTTAGCTTGTGAACCGAGTAAGCTAAATCTGGACGAGTTAATGTGACATACTGAAGAGCCCCAACAATGCTTCTATATTCTGATAGATGAGCATAAGGAGCTCCCAAGATACTATGAAGCTTCTGAGTATTACTCATAGGAGTATCACATGGCTTGCAATTGACCATGTTAACTCTGTGAAGAAGATCTCTGATGTATTTGGACTGACTAAGATGTAAACCACTATTGGCTGTTTTGACTTCAATGCCAATGAAGAAATTAAGATCACCAAGATCTTTAAGAGCAAAGGCAGAACTGAGTTTGCAGATGAATTGTTCAACATCTAAAGGCCGAGATCCTGTGATAAGAATATCATCCACATAAATCAATACCAACATGACTGCACTACCAGAATGTTTGTAAAAGAAAGAGTTGTCTGCTCTGGAATTGACAAATGACCAGCTAACAAGAGTGGATTTCAGTTTATCATACCAGGCTCTTGGAGCTTGTTTAAGTCCATAAAGAGCCTTGTTTAACTTGCAGACATGTGTAGGAAACTTAGGATCTTGAAAACCAACTGGTTGAGGCATGAAAACAGATTCAGAAAGTTCTCCATTTAGAAAGGCATTGTTGATGTCAACTTGTCTAACCTTCCAATTGTACATGACTACTAAGGCTAGCACAACTCTGACAGTAGACTGTTTTACCACAGGGCTGAATGCATCAAAATAATCAATACCAGCCACTTGAAGAAACCCTTTTGCCACCAATCTAGCTTTGTACTTTTGCACTGAGCCATCAGGATTTTTCTTAATTCTAAATACCCACTTATTGCCAATAAGCTTGTGATTACAATCATTGGGGACAAGAGTCCATGTATTATTTTTCATGAGAGCTTTATACTCTTTTGTCATGGCTTGTTTCCATTTAGGGAGAGACAATGCTGTCTTGGCTGAAACAGGTTCTTTATTCTCATCTACATGTAATGTGAGCACATTTGGCTTGAAAATCCCATTTTTGGATCTTGTAGTCATGGGATGAGAAGAACTTACTGAAGGCTGAGATATTGGTTGCAATGAAGCAGAATCAGAAGGAACATAGGATTTTTCAGTTGCTGGCTGAGAGTATGGGTCATTGGGAACAACAGATTGTGGCTGAGAGGTACCATCTGAGTTATTTGTGCCATGACTATTCTGATATGTATCAGTAGATGTAGATGGTGGGGCTGAAAGAGGAGTTGAGTTGCTGACTGGAGATGTTTCTATAGGCAATGTATCAAGTTGAACCTTAGGTATAAAGGGGCTTTGAAGTTGTGGAAATGGGAGGTGTAAAGAAATGGAGGAAGTAAATTTTGAATCAGTTGAATAAGGAAACTCAGATTCATCAAAAACAACATGTCTACATATGTACACATGACCATTAGGACTGAAACACTTGTAACCCTTATGAAGAGGGATGTACCCAAGAAATACACACTTGTTGGTATGAAAATCCAACTTGTGTTTATTGTAATACCTGAGATAGGGATAACATGCATACCCAAAACATCTAAGAAACCTATAATCTGGTAATGAGTGATTCAGTTTTGCAAATGGTGAGGTATTATTGAGTATAGGTGTGAGAAGTGTTGGAAATTCTTCTAAATATTCTTTGAGGGTAAATTTATCATTTTGTAGCATTGGGTGCTTGTGAGGGGTACAACCCTTTGGAGGGTTGCACCCCACCCCAAAGGGTGCCCTATTGGCACCCTTACATGCCTTATAAAATGAGGCATTATATCCATTACAAAATGAGAAGGAAAATCCAATTTTAAAGAGACATTTTGTTTTGTTTATTTGTTTTGGAGAGAGTTTCACCATATTCTCAGTTCGAATACTTGTTAAGGAGTGCTCATTGGACAAGAAGGAACCAAGTTATCCTGGGAGAACATTGGCTAATTGAATATGTAAAGCACTTGTGACGGGGCCAATAAGTTCTTAAGGACATAGAGATATTGACTTGGATTCGCCATCACATTATACAGTTTTATCAGGTTTTTCTGGTTTCAATCTTTTAGGGTTTTGCATGATAAGTAGATTTAGATTTCTGTTTCTGGTTTGAATTGTATTGTTGCATGTAATCAGACGTTTAATAACACTAATTCGGCCATCAATCTTAAGAACTTATTTGGATTCTAGTGTTGTTAGATAGTAATTTGCATGCTAGGGTAGAAAACTTTATGGGAAAATACGAACTGTGCATGAAAAACCCATAGGGCGTTCGAACACCCGACGCACGCGAAGGTAAAAATCTGAAAATTCGTAAGAACGTTCGAACGCGTCTTCAAATGCAACTCGAACGCAAGCCTTCTGCCTAATAACGTTCGAACGCGTCTTAAACGCAACTCGAATGTAAACTCTCTGGAATCATTTCGTTCGAACGCATTCTCGAACGCTATACGAACGTGAACTCTCTGGAATCATTTCGTTCGAACGCGTTATCAAATGCTACCCGAACGTGAACTCTCTGGAAACACATTGTTCGAACCCGTTGTCAAACGCAACACGAACGCACCCACACTGTCAGTCTCGTTCGAACATATATACGAACGTGACACTAATGAAATAGTCTTGTAATTATTATAAACTGCAAACTTAAATTAATATTAACTTAGTAAATCATATACTGTAACACATTAATATTGGTAGTATAGATTTAAGTTATTATTGGGTTGTTCAATTATCACAAGCATACACATAGTGATAAAGTTGAAATTGATTGTGTATTGCATACTTGGTTGAGAATTTAAAGTGTAATCATACACATAAATTCCATCCAATCTTGATTGACACTTACACATATCTACATATATTGTATATTGTACTGTTGTATAAAGTGTAGTTCTGGGTTTGAATTTCTAAAAGATCCTATTGAAAAAGTGTTTAAAGAATATTCTGTCTAAAAAGCGATATTCGTTTATTCATTTTTCTAAAAGAATCTTTAGTTGAAATTCAAGGACTTGTGTTTATTGGAACCATTGTCCAATAGAACAACAAGTGGTTACCTAGTACATCACTTTGAACAAGATCATTCGTTGATCGTTGTGCAATTTGTCTTTTGTGAAATATCACAGTACCGGTCTCTCATGGAGAAAAGCCGGAGAAATTTGGTGTGGCAAATTTCAAGCAGTGGCAGAGCAAAATGTTGTTCTACCTAACAACTCTCCAGTTGGCTAAATTCCTCAAAGATTCTCCGGGTCCTGTGGAGGGTGAATCTGAAATGGACAAGGAAGAGCGAGAACAGACTTGGATGTCTGGAGACTTCTTATGCAAGAACTACCTTTTGGGTGGTCTTGACAATACCATGTACAATGTGTACCAAGGCATGACTTCTGCGAAGATTCTCTGGGAATCTCTCGAGAAGAAATATAAACCGAGGATGTCGGACAAAAGAAATTTGTTGTGGGTAGGTTCCTGGACTACAAGATGGTAGATTCAAGGACGGTGATGTCTCAGTTGGGTGAAATGCAGTTGATCATTCATGAAATACTGGATGAGGGTATGAACTATGTGAGATGTTTCAAGTTGACGCCATAATTGAAAAGTTGCCTCCATCATGGAAGGACTTCAGGAGCTATCTGAAACACAAAAAGAAGCAGATGAGCCTTGAAGACCTTAGTGTTCGATTGAGAATCGAGGAGGACAACAGGATGTCCGAGAAGGCCAGCTACAAGACTATGGAGTCTAAGGCCAACATCATTGAGGGTGTGAAGGGTAGCAAGAAAAGAAAGAACAGTGGAGATGATTCTTCGAACAAGAAGTTCAAGGGGAAATGCTACAACTGTGGAAAGAGCGGTCAAATGTCAAAGGACTGCAGAAACAAGAAGTCTCAGGACAAGGGCAAGAAAAAGAAAAATGAGGCCCATGTCACTGAGGGTGAGCAGCTGACTGATGATATCTCAGAGATGGAACTATCAGCAGTGGTAACCGAAGCCAACATAGTTGGGAATCCGAGGGAATGGTGGGTAGACACTGGGGCTACTCGTCATATCTGTGCAGATAGCAAGATGTTTTCCATGTACCAAAAGGTCGATGGCGGCGATCATCTGACAATGAGAAACTCGTCTACCTCTCAGGTGGTTGGACAACGCACAATGATTCTGAAGATGACATCAGGAAATGAGCTAACATTGAGAAATGTATTGCACGTTCCGGATATTCGGAAGAACTTGGTCTCGGGTTCTCTTCTTAGTAAGGCTGGTTTTAAGCTAGTATTTATTTCTGATAAGTTTGTAATGACAAAGAATGATATGTATGTTGGAAAATGTTACCTAACCGAGGGCCTTTTCAAACTAAATGTAATGACTGTTAATCGTGCAAAACATAAAGCTAGTACTTCTGCTTATATTATTGAGTCACAAAATGTATGGCATGGGAGGTTAGGACATGTTAATTATGATACCATGCGTAAATTAATTAACATGGACCTTATACCTAAAATTGCAATTGATAGCCAACATAAGTGTGAGGCATGCATTGGAGCAAAAATGCATCGAACATCATTTCATTCTGTTGAACGCAGTTCTGAACCTTTAGAACTTGTACACACTGACGTGTGTGACATGAACATTGTGCAAACAAGAGGCAGTGAAAAGTACTTTGTCACTTTTATCGATGACAGCACAAGATTCTGCTATGTGTACTTGCTAAGAATCAAATCAGAAGCTATTGAGAGCTTTGTACACTATAAGAGCGAAGTTGAAAATCAACTTGGCAAGAAAATCAAAAGAATCAGGAGTGATAGATGTGGTGAATACGTTTCACCATTCGGTGAATATTGTTATGTGCACGAAATTATTCACGAAACCACTGCTCCTTATTCTCCTCAAAAGAACGGAATTACGGAGCGCAAAAATCGAACGTTGAAGGAAATGATGAACGCCATATTGACGAGTTCGGGTCTACCCCAGAACTTGTGGGGGGAAGCCTTGCTTTCTGCGAACTACGTTCTTAACAAGCTTCCTCACAGAAGGTTGGACAAGACACCATATGAGTTGTGGAAATGTTTCGTACCTTCCTATAAATACCTAAAAGTGTAGGGGTGTCTTGCCAAAGTAATGGTTCCTAAACCTAAGAAGGCTAGAATAGGACCCAAAACTGTTGATTGTATATTCATTGGATATGCTCGCAACAGTAGTGCGTATCGATTCTTGGTACACAAGTCGGAGATTCTTGACATCAATCCGAACATGATAATTGAGTCAATGAATGTGATATTTTTTGAAGAGAAGTTTCCTTGCAAGGAAAGACAGAGAACATAGTCTCTCAAAAGAACAGTTGATACTGTCAATGACAGTGATCAGGTTGACCAAAAATCAGATCGACGTGAAAATGCTGAGACAATCGAGCCTAGACGTAGCAAAAGAGCTAGAATGTCTAAGTCGTTTGGTCCCGATTTTCTAACATACTTGTTAGAAAATGAGCCTCAAAGCTACAAAGAAGCTATGGCTTCTCCGGAGGCACCACTTTGGAAAAAGGCTATTAACAGTGAGATTGATTCAATCCTACAGAACCATACTTGGGAGTTGGTTGATCTTCCACCAGGTTGTAAGCCGTTGGGCTACAAATAGATATTCAAAAGGAAGATGAAAACAGATGGATCAATAGATAAGTACAAGGCGAGACTTGTCATAAAAGGTTATAGACAAAACAAATGCCTTGATTACTTTGACACATATTCATCAGTGACTCATATCACATCGATAAGAATGCTCATAGCCATAGCAGCTATATTTGGTCTTGAAATACATCAAATGGATGTAAAGACGGCATTCTTGAATGGTGAATTGGATGAAGAGATTTACATGGAACAACCAGAAGGGTTTAGTGTTCCTGGACAAGAACAAAAGGTGTGCAAACTTGTAAAATCCTTGTACGGATTAAAACAAGCACTTAAACAATGGTATGAGAAATTTGACAAAGAAATGTTGTCAAGTGGATTCAAAACCAATGAGTGTGATAAGTGTGTATACACCAAATCAACTCAAAAAGGATATGTCATTGTGTGTCTCTATGTAGACGATATGCTGATAATTGGTAGTAATCATGAAATGATTCAGTCTACCAAAAACGTGTCATCCAGCAGATTTGATATGAAAGACTTGGGAGTAGCTGATGTGATCCTAGGAATTAAGATTTCTAGGACATCAGACGGATATATATTATCTCAGACTCATTATATTGAGAATATACTTGATAAATATATCAAAGGGGATCTAAATATACTATGGAATCAGAATTCATAGCGTTAGACAAAACAGCGGAAGAAGCAGAATGGCTTAGAAACTTTCCGGATGATATTCCTAGTTGGCCCAAACCGGTGCCAGCGATTAGCATACATTGTGATAGCCAATCGGCAATTGGGAGAGCCCAAAATACAATGTATAATGGTAAGTCTCGACACATACGTCGGAGACATAATACCATACGTCAACTGCTCTCAAGTAGCATAATAACGATCGATTATGTTAAGTCGAAGGAAAACCTAGCGGATCCACTAACTAAAGGTTTACCTCGAGAGCAAGTTGAGAAGTCATCGATGGGAATGGGCTTGAAGCCTATAATCTAAGAATTGTCAATGTGGAAACCCAACCTAGCTGACTGGAGATCTCAAGATCTAGGTTCAAAAGGGACAACATAAACTTTGTGTAATTCAAAACAAGCACTGAAGAGTTTTGTACTCTTTCCCATTCCGATAATGACGCTGAGTGCTGTCTGTCATTGGTTAGGATAAACTAAGGCTTTTAATGATCACTATATTAGGAGATGAGTCTTAATGGGGGTAAATACATATTACCTCTTCATAGTATATCACTTATTTCAAATAAGAAGTGAGGCCGCTTCCATGGGAAATTTTAAAAGCTGGTTACCCTAAAGTGCTTGATGAATCCGGGACCGTTGTTCAGGGCCGAAATGAACACAACCGTAGAACGGGAAAATGGTCGAAGTAAAGCTGTGTGTTGG
The DNA here is from genome assembly GCA_019454045.1 of Zanthoxylum bungeanum. Classification (NCBI taxonomy): domain Eukaryota; kingdom Viridiplantae; phylum Streptophyta; class Magnoliopsida; order Sapindales; family Rutaceae; genus Zanthoxylum; species Zanthoxylum bungeanum. The sequence goes on from SKCR01050026.1 coordinate 17,388, forward strand.
CAGTTGTCTTGGTTTACACCAACGGCATAACAGTTCAAGACTATGGGTCACTGGTTTGCCAAGTAAATACGATTGTCACTCACTATGAAAGGTTCAAGGCGAAAGCTACCTATTTCGATGCAGCTTTAGTTCATGGTAACTCTTTCAAGTGTCTCCATGAATATTTGAAGAATTGTGGGGGATTGTTGGAAATTATTCTAAATATTCTTTGAGGGTAAATTTGTCCTTTTTGTAGTATTGGGTGCTTGTGAGGGGTACAACCCTTTGGAGGGTTGCACCCACCCCAAAGGGTGCCCTATTGGCACCCTTACATGCCTTATAAAATGAGGCATTATATCCATTACAAAAGGAGAAGGAAAATCCAAATTTTAAAGAGACATTTTGTTTTGTTTATTTGTTTTAGAGAGAGTTCACCATATTCTCAGTTCGAATACTTGTTAATGAGTGCTCATTGGACAAGAAGGAACCAAGTTATCCTGGGAGAACATTGGCTAATTGAATCCGTAAAGCACCTGTGATGGGGCCAATAAGTTCTTAAGGACAGAGAGATCTTGACTTGGATTCGCCATCACATTATACAGTTTTATCAGGTTTTTCTGGTTTCAATCTTTTAGGGTTTGCATGATAAGTAGATCTAGATTTCTGTTTCTGGTTTGAATTGTATTGTTGCATGTAATCATACGTTTAATAACACTAATTCGGCCATCAGGGAGTCTGTTGATGAGAAACACTGCAGTAAGAAATGATTCCCACCAGAATTTCAATGGTAAAGATGCTTGAGTAAGAAGAGTTAAACCTAGATTAGTGATGTGCATATGTTTCCTTTCAACGTCTCCATTTTGATGACTTGTATGAGGACATGAGTGTCTAAACAAAATGCCTTGACTCTTCAAATATGGAACAAACGATCTGTACTCACCCCCAATCAGATTGCAAGATCTTAATGCTATGATTGTATTGCCTTTCAACTTGTGTCTTAAACTCTATAAAGGTAGGTAAAGCCTCTGATTTAAGCTTTAAGGGAAATATCCAAGTGTATCTAGTAAAATCATCAACAAAGGCTATGTAGTATTTAAAACATTGGAGTGAAGAGACATGAGAGAGACCCCATAGATCAGTGTAGATAAGCTCTAAAGGTTTTGTTGATGTACATTCTGTAACTGAGAAATAAAGCTTATGGATTTTACCATACTGACACGATTCACAGAAATTTGGAAAAGAGTTTTTATTTACAAAGAATGTATTACAAGTATTCAGTATATGCTTCAACACATTGTTGTTGGGATGACCAAATCTCTTATGTAACAGGTCTATATCAGTTAAGGAACTAGACTAAGGTTTAGTATATATAGAGCTTAACAACATTGGACAGACTCTTGATGCAGCTAGTACATGTTGATCAGTTTTATTGGAATTTAAAAAACTATAGAAAGACAACATGGAGATAGGATTGAAGACCTGGCCATGAACTTTACTTTTGACTTTTGAGACAGGTTCAATCGGAATCTTGTAGAGGCCTTTCATAGCAACACCCTTCAGCAGCAAGATTCCCTTCAGTTTATCCTTAACATAACACATATCACCACAAAACTCAACAATTAGATCATTATCAGTCGTGAGTCTTGATACACTAATAAGATTCTTAGTAATGCTAGGCACACAAAGCATATCTTTCAAAAGCAAGGTACTAGTAATGTTGTTATCAGAATTAACAGCGTAAATATAATCATTACCAATGTGAGTTATAATTAATCCTTGACCATTGCCAACAATTAGTGTATTTTTACCTCTGTACTCAGACCTGTTATTCATTCTTGCTGAATCATTAGTCAGATGATGAATGGCACCACTGTCAATGTACCAGCCTTCATCGGAAACATTGCCACCATTTGCAACAAAGACAGACCTGTTGCCTGAACTGAAAGCTTGATTGTTCTGTGACCTCTGATTTGGAACATAGTTGTTCTTATACCTGTGATAACATATATTGGCAATGCGACCTGGCTTAAGACAAATTTGACAGATTGCCTTAGCATTCCCTTTACTATTTTGATTGTCTCTTGAACCTTGACCTGCATAGGTATCAGATATCCCTCATTGATCAAACCTATGATAGTTAGGATTGTTGTCATGATGATTTTGTGAATTCTTTCCTTTGCCATAACCACCTCCAGGATTATAACCATATGTAACTCATTTTCCCTTCTTAAGATTTTGATTAGCCTGAGCATAATTGGCTGAAAAATTTACTATAGTATCAGCTGAACGTGACACATTCTGCTGATCAAGTCTGCACTCATGAGTTAGCAATAGAGACAAAGCAGAATTGAGATCTACTGATTCATCTTTACCAGTGATCATGACCACTACAGAATCAAATTCTGGACCTAAACCTCCAAGAAAATGCATCAGAAGATCATCCTCTGTAATTCTACTACCAGCAGTAGCAAGGTTATCAGCCATGGTCCTCATCTAAGTGTAATATTCAATGATTGACATTGCATCATTCTTAAAAGAATTTAATTGCATGCGCAATTGTAAAACCCTAGCTCTAGATTGGGAACCAAAGTGACGATCTAAAGCGATCCACAAATCAAATGAGGTTTCACAATTAAGCACAAGATGCATGATACCTTCACTGATGGTTGTCATCAACCAACCTAAGAGCAGTTGATCTTGCTTCTTCCACCTGCGATACTCTGGATTTTCTTCTCTCGCAACAGAGCCTGAACCATCACTTCCAAGAAACTGATCTGGCACTGGAACGCTCCTTGTGATGAAGTGATCAAGTCCATTACCACGAATCAATGACAGCACTTATGATTTCCACAGGAGAAAGTTTGATCGATCCAGCTTGATAGGAAGTGTCAATGAAAGAGACACATAAGAACTTGAGTTGTGATTAATGGAGTTGTTGTTTTGATTAGATGAGCTGGCGTTGGCCATTGAAGCTCTGATACCAAGTGAAGATTATAAGATTTGAAGGATGATGTTTGGAAGCTGAGAATTTGAGGGAAAAATGATTTCTTATTACTTGTTCTTAAAAACTGAGAGTTACACAAAATAATTTATAATACTGAAATCATACAGCTAATCATAACAGAATGCTAGCTGACATGATCCTAGTGGATAACTCAAATAACTACTGTTGAGGTTGTTAGCAGTCTGTTGAGGTTGTTATCAGCTAGAATGGAAACATTAGAGTGACAAGGATGACAGAGATGAGTGATGCTGTGAAGCTGAATGCTCTGCTGCTTTAACTGCTTTTCTCTAATCTCTAATAGAAATATTAGTAAATTTTCATCCACATTTGATTCAATGACATGGTCGGGCTTGGCCCTGGCCGGGGCCCGGAGGATATCGGGCTGAGTTTGGGGCTATAAAAAAATTACCAACAGACTGGGTTAAAGTCCGTCGAATCGAACGGGACTTGACAAGATCATACCGAGCTTGGGAGGGTCAAATTGGGCTCAGATATTTTTGCCACAGAGTTATTTCAATTGAATCAAATATTTTATAATTTGATCCTAAGGCACATGCAAATTTAGATTTGGCCCTTAAAGATTTAAATCACAATGAATGGACCTGATATTTTATTTGGAACAAAAAATCATATAAAATTTTTACCGAATTTTTTATTGAAGACAATTTTTTACTCGAATCTTATATCATATGATATGAAATCTTGAATCCTAATCGATATTTTGAAATTTTCTTTTGCGACTCTATCCAAGAATTTCAATTATGGATCCATCCTATCCATTGGGCCATGGAGTCCTGATTTATAGAACTTTCACATATTACTTTTTATTACCTTAGACACATATGAGCTGATTTTTAATTTTGTTTTAAAAATTGACTCAATACTCGAGTCATCTAGACCGAGTCTCAGCTCAGCCCTTAGCCCTTTGTTTGGTTGAATGGATAGATAACTGGCCCAATTGCCATCAAGTTGTTAGCAACAAGAGTAACTTTAAAGCTTTTTTTGGATCAATACCCTTTTAGCCTTCTCTCTTTGCTTCCCCACCCAACAAAAGATTGATTGAAAAGGTTGCCAATTCCATTCTCATCAAAACAGCACTTTAGTGCCTCAATTCAATATCTTCTATAGCAATAAGAAAAGAATGATGAGGAAAAAAAAAGTGAGAGCTAATGGAATATAGAATCATCTCACAATTATGACACTACTCTTGATAAAAGTACACCCCATTTAATCAAATATAAGCCATAAAAATGGGAAAGCAAAAGTCTTTGAGGAGCAAAGCTTTTCACTTTGTATCTGATCTCGCCACTGTTTTGCTCAACCCTATTTCTGATAAACCCTCCAAGCCTCCTCTCCAACCCCATGTAAGTCTCTTAACATATTAATTAGAATAATTGAAAAAGTTTTGATTTTTATTGTTTCTCTTAGGTTGTAATTTTGATTTTGTTTTGATAGTTTTTAGCTCATGATGATAAGTTGAAATTCTGGTTAGAATTTGTTGATGGGTAGTTGATATATATGGATTTTGATTTTCATGGGTTTGTTTGTAATTTTTTTTTAGAGTGCTTTGTAGATTACACTCATAATTTAATATGGCATTTTATTTTAATGGGTTGTGATGAAATATAAGTTTTGGTTTTCTTAGGATAATGAGAGTGAGTCTAAAAAAGGTCAGCTTGAGCCAATTACTGAAGAGGATGGGGGGGACGTAGTGGACGGACCAGATACATCTTCCTTTGCTGCATTCCTCTATTCTCTGTTATCATCTTCAGAATCTGGAGGTAATTTGAGCTCAGATGAACAAATCAGTTGCCAAGAAGAAACTAGTGATGCGCCGTCTAAACCTGTAATGAAAGACAATGGTGTAAGGAAAAGCTTATTGTCTAGGGGTAAAAATTCTCTTAAAGCTCTTTACCGTGCTGCTAGACTCAGTGGCTATCGAAACCAGGATGGCAAGGTCGTTTCTGACATGAAAACTGGAGATGATAATGATTCTGAATTTGATGGGCTTGAGATGAGTCATATGCAAAATGTAAAAGAACCTCCAGCTTCCGTTGAACTTCCGGACATTTCTGAACCTTCATTGCTTCTTACTGAGAAAACGAGAAGTTCCCTTTATGCCTCACTTCCTGGACTTGTTCAAGGGAGGAAATGGCTGTTACTCTACAGGTGAATAAAATTGTATTTTATTTGTAGAATTGAAAGTTTTGGTCTTTATATCATTAATCATTCTCTGTGTTGCTGCAATTAAATGATGTTAACAACATCTCTTTTGCAGTACATGGAGGCACGGCATATCTCTTTCGACATTGTATAGAAGAAGCATGCTTTGGCCTGGCCCTAGTTTGCTGGTAATAGTTAATTATATATTATGGATGTCTATGTCAATTTAGAACTTTGATCATAGTTCATCAGTTCTGCCTAAGTTCCTGCCTCTTAGACTTGTCCCTTATTGAATTTGCAAATTGCCTGCTTGTGCAAATAGTCTCTGTATAATTATTGTAATTCTCCAAAAAAAAAAAAAAAAGTCTCTGTATAATTCAAAAGAGTTCTGCTATTACTATACCCTTTTTCCCTGTGCATGTAAAATTTTTCTTTCAAAATCATACCTGATTTCTTCAAGCCTCAGTCCAGATACTTTACTATGGCGTGGCTTCCATATCATATGTTTTTTTTTTTGCCTATATTGAATCGTGAGTATCGTTAGCTTCAATGTGATACTGCATGATATCATAATCTTCTTTTTGCCCTAGAATGCTGCAATTGAGTGGAGAAGTTACTGTAACTTGAAAACTGGTTCATTCTCTAGAGTTTTATGTGCTCCAACCAAATCTAGATTAACATGAGCCGTGCTACATTTTTTTAGTTAAGTAGGTTAGTGGCTTGCAACTGTCAGCCATGTGAATTACATATCCATGAGAAGTAGGAGTCTACTATGCTTTTCCATGGCTGAATTATTTCCACAGCATATTTAAACAATCACGTGTGATGACTTGCATTCAAGTGGCTATGTGGCTCACCACTCTCATGAGACTCTGTCCTGGGCTTAATTGTTGGGTATTGTGGGGTTTGATTCTTTTGTCGTTTAACCCAAAAATTAAAAACCAAATTATGTGTTACACTCCTCCAATTTGCAAAATCATGTTTCTCATTCTTCAATTTTTGTATTTGCAAGGCAACAGATTAGCAGTAGCATAAATAATGAGTATTGTTCCATGCAAAATTAACATGCGGCTTTTTTAGCATTATATATCTGTTTGTGGGAAGCCTCATGCACTGAGCCATCCTTTATATATCTGTTTGTATACAGTTTGGGATGGAAAGGCTCTACTTGTCTTATAGTATTAATGTTCTTTCAGGTTGTTGGAGACCGCAAAGGTGCAGTATTTGGGGGATTGGTTGAGGCGCCCCTAAAACAAACTAACAGGAGAAAATACCAGGTGGGCTTACATTCATAGTTTGATTGTGCTGATTCAGCGAGTATTTACTCTTATCTGTGGCCTTAACATTTAACTTTCAACAGGGAACAAACAGTACATTTGTTTTCACGAATACTTCTGGCCAGCCTGTTATATTCCGTCCAACAGGTAATTCTCTCTCTGGAATGATGAGACTTGATTGCTTTACCTGCAAGAGATTAGTATTTCTTTCCATCGATAATAGAGCAAAAAATTGTGGTTTTTGCAATAGTATGATCGCACTTATTACACAATGCTGTGTTATTTTGAAACCTGTTAAAAGCTGGATGTTGTTGCGGGAATAATGCAGATGGAAAAATGATAGCAAGTGAGTTACCTTATAATAGCAATGCTTTAGTCATATAAAAGGGTGACAAAAACTAATCATAAAGTACACATACTATGCTGTGAAAAAACTATTTTAATGCATAATATGGGTACTTTGTGATTATTTTTTATCACTCTTTTGTATGTTTATCTTTTTTCTAATAGCATTACAAATTATATCATCATTAACTTTTAAACATGACATTTTAACTATCCTTACTTGGATCAAAATATTTTTCTTCTGAAGTAACTATGGGGAACTAACTAAAGTATTTTGAGTAGGTGCAAATCGCTATTTCACTTTGTGCTCCACTGACTTTATAGCAATTGGTGGGGGTGGTCACTTTGCATTGTATTTGGATGGTGATCTGTGAGTTTCTTCTTATTCAGTTTTGTAAAATTTAGTTTCAGTTTCTTTCTTTTTGCATGACATCAAATAAAATCTCCATTTCCAAACTCAAATTATCATATTGTTTCTAAGACCTTTGACTTGTATTTAAGGTTGAATGGATCAAGTTCAGTCTCAGAAACATATGGAAACCCGTGTCTTGCACATTCAGAAGACTTCGAAGTAAAGGAAGTTGAGGTATGCAGAGAACTTCTACTACTATCACCAGTTTTTTCTCGCTCGCTCTCACTTTTTCACACACGCAATCACAATCACACAAGTATATAAATAATATCACTTATGTGCCTAACCAACTCTCAAGGTTGGGATGCATCTATGAATTGGGGTCATAAGATCTCAAAACTAAGTGTGTTGACCATGTTCTTCGTATATTGCAGTTGTGGGGTTTCGTATATGGTTCAAAGTACGATGAAATACTTGCTTTAAGCAGAACAGAGATGCCTGGGATTTGCCGATGGTGAATGTGATTCAGGATGAGAAATATCTTGCAAATGCAGTCAGTCATCGATCACTTAGCAGATCCTTCTTTGATACTCTTGGAACGTGCCTGAATGCTGAGCTAGTTAGCAAGTTGAAAGCCCCAAGTCTTTTCGTGTACATGTCACATTCTTGTAAATACAATTCCATTTCTGTATATACACCAAAAGCCCTTCTGTAGTTTCGCTTGCCGATTTCAGCTTTGGAGTAAACACATACATGTTTTTTAATGTTTTTAATAGTAATGGTTAAATATATGAATAATGAGAGGAGCAGGAACTACGCTAATGTCGTCTTTGAATCTGTTTGGAAGTGTTTTGGCAATGTTCTGTTAGATCCGCTCACTTGTTCCGGTTCTGAATCGAAACCGAATCGGAAAAACCAAATCGAAATGATTTTTCTGGTTCGATCCAGTTCTACAGTTAAAAAAATTGGAATCGTAATCAATTCGGTTTAACATAGAACTAAACGATTTGAGTTGGTTCTGGAATCGAACCGAACTGTGATCAAGTCTAGCTTTGACACAAAAATACCATTTTTAAGGGTGTATTCATAAATATTCATAATGGTTGGTTTCACTACGACTCAATAGCTCAAAAAACAAACGTTTCCTTTATTTAGAAAAAGTATCACATCCACCTTTTATCCTGCATCCACATATCTTGGAGAAAGAAACATGAGCATCCCAAAATTTGCCATTTAGATTATGTACAAATCATTGGGAAATTACAAAATAATGACCCTGAAAAAATTGCTCCCAGAATCCTCACACGATTGCAGCACAATTAGGACAATATAATACACACAAACAAACAGCCATGTTAATTCAAAAAAAAAAAAAAAAAAACAGCCATGTAAATCCATAATATTTTTACTCTTATATTTCCCCTATTACTAACTAATACTGGCTTCCCCCACCGTCTTCCACACTCTAAATATGAAATCAAAATATAAAACTTACAAATCACTATTTATTAACCATTTACACATCAATTGAATTTCCTACAAGTCATGATGTGATGTGTGATCAATGGTGGGCACAAAGGTCACAGTGAAATATCAATTTGGAAATGCCAAACCCTAAATAGGTTTAGGGACTATATCGAATGACACTCTTTACAACTTGAAAATATGTCGCTAATAATTTTCTCTTTTTTGATGATGACAACCTTTATAACTTGTGAAGATTTGAGAGTCCAAACTTTTGACGATCTTGCTCTCCCTCAATATTAGCTTCCCTTCAATGTGTGTCTCCAATGTAACTCTATAACACTTAAACAAACACATTAATACAAAATTACTCTCCCTGAATAAAATGATGATGATAACACAAGTTTTAATCTCATTGGTATGATTTCTCCCCCTTTGACATTATCAAAAAGGTTGGAGCGTAATGAGATATTAATTTAGATACATACCATGCCATGTAATTAAAAAATACTCCTAGAACACCAATGGACGCAATTTAAGAAAATAATCATTTCATTCAAAATAAGTCATACGTAGTAAAAACATGAACAACCACAAAAATGTTCAAAATACATCCAAAATATTCAAAATATGTAAAAAAAAAAAATCATGTAGGCCATAGCGATAATCTATAGATCTCCAGTAAGGCAATCGATCTTCTTCTCTATGGAGTCTAGACGTCGTTGTTGCTCCGCAAGAGTCTGCTGCTGAGAAGTGAGTTGTTGGTCTACTCGAGTACTGAAGGTGGTGAAATTGGTGGTGAGAGTGCCTAGACTGTCGGCGATAGAATCAAGTCTAGCCATAACCAGGTTGTGCTGCTCGTCCTCAGATGATCTAGAATTTGATGGTCCAGTTGTCTCAACTGCTGCAATGTTGGCTTCCTCGTTGGAATCAGCGACACTGATTGTTCTTGATCTCTTGGAGCTGGAAGTTTCAGGGGCTTTGTTCTTGGCCTTAATAGTCCAAACATTGTTAACTTTCTCCCCCTGTTTAGCATGAAAGGTGGCTAAAGTAATTTTTTTGTGCGGAGTGACAAGGAATGTAGGCTCATCAGGGCTGATTGCAACATGATATTTTTGGAGAAGTTGGGAGATCAGAGAGCCGTACGGAAGACCCCGCTGACGATGAGAACGGGCAGTTTTCATATATTGACAAATCAGAAACCCAATGTCTAGGGGAACCTCTAACCCGAGGGATCCTATGACCCAGATATCTAAAAAGTTAACGATATCCAAACGGCCTTTCCTAGGTAGGACAATGCGTTGAAAGATTTCAGTAAAAATTTGCATATCAAACCTTAAGTCAACCTTTCTAAGCACATCAAAATTCGAATTCAGATGAGGCACGAGTGCGTCTCTCTTCATAAATTCCATAACCCGGGCTTCAGTTATGCACTTGAGTTGACGGAAAGCTCTAATGCAGGATGCACGAACAGGTTGGGCGTTTGAAGTATGGAGGAGACGGTTGATAGAATTGGGAGTGACGGTGATTTGAGTTCCGTTAACTGTTGTTCTAAAGGCTCCATTAGTACTAGTGGGAAATTCCATATTGGTGTAGAATACCTTAACAAGGTTCGGAAAGATAGGATCACTCATTTGACAAAGGTAAGTAAGTCCGTGACGTTGGAGAATGGAGTGACAGGGAAAATCGGCAAAATCCTCAGGATTACAAAAATAATGTTTGGAAAGCACTTTCTTTTTAATAAATTCGTTGTATATCCTCTTTTGACTATCATTTGTAAAGTACTGGTCAGGATTAAGCTCATGGTCCATTTTACAAAAAGTGCAAAATTTTGGGGGTTTTATGCAAAATGAGTAAAGTTTTGGGGTTTTTCAAAAACGACGGAAACAATCCAAAAAAGTGGTAGATATAGGTTCTAAACACGTCCTAGAGTGATTTTGAGAAAGAAATTTTTACCAAAAACAACCTAAAATGATCGAATCTAACAAATCTAATTCTAGGGTTTCAAAACCTAAAAACTTGAGAATCTTATAGATTAATAAGTAATAAACGAAAATGCTTACCAAAGTGGAGTAGAGGGAGGTCGAAAATGCCTTAGGAGTCGAGTAGAGGTATGCAGAGAACTTCTACATTCAGAAGACTTGAAGTAGAGGTAAGCAGAACAGAGATGCCTGGGATTTGCCGATGGTGAGTGTGATTCACGATGAGAAATATCTTGCGAATGCTGAGCTAGTTAACAAGTTGAAATTCCCAAGTCTTTTCTTGTACAATCTCACTCGCTTGTAAATACAATTCCATTTATGTGCTTGAGTACATGTTTTTGAATGTTTTTAATATTAGGTCACGAGTTTGATATTAAAATCTGACCCGACACAAAATTATATATATTTTTATTATTTTTTTAAAAAATTTATTATTTTTTTGTCTTAAATTTATATATATATATATAAATGTGATAATTTTCGAGACATAAAATAACTAATATTTATATTTCAAATAATTAATTCACTTAAAAAAAATTATATTTTTGATCGAGCCGATCCAATCAGATTTCACCTCTCAAAATTCGGATTCCAATTTCACAACCGGTTCGACTCAACTTGATCAAATCTCATAAAAATAAAAAATTAATAAAAAAAACTGACCTGACCCCACTTTTGTGGACCCCTAGATTAAATATATGAATAATAAGAGGAGCAGGAATTATGGTAATGTCAGTCTTTGAATCTGTTTGGGGAGTGCTTTGACACAAAAAAATCATTCTTAAGAAGGTAACATGATACCCACAAACAATCATCTCCCTCCAAACAATCCCTAATGTTTTTACTCATTTATTTCCCATATTACTAACTAATACTGGCTTGTGACACTCTAAATATTAAATCAAAATATAAAACTTACAAACCATTTTTTATTACCCATTTACACAAATCAATTGAATTCCCACGATTTAATAAGTCATCATGTGATGTGTGATCAATGGTGGGCACAAAATATAATTTTTGAGAGGACATCTATAATATTTAACGGTATTTGATATTTTTGGGTCAAATATATAATTTTTATTAATAAATGTGTAATTTAAATCATTAAACATATAAATTGTATCAATAAATATGAAATTTTTTAGAACATGAAATTAATTGCATGTTTATTAATAAAATTTACATATTTAATGATTTAAGTTACATGTCAAATATTGAAAATTGCAATGTTTTGTGAAAGAGTTTAATTGCATGCTCATTTTCCTGCTAATAGCAATGTAGTTGGCTGTGATGATACAAATTATGTATGGAAATTACACAGAGAATTGGAAAATCTTTAGGCTCCAAAAACGAGTTTCCTTGACTCCACTCCCCGAGTTCTTTCAGTCTCAAATGTTTGCCAAACTGAATTTATTATCTTTTTTACTTTTTTTTTTTTTTGGAATCGTTGAAAACCTAGCCGATAAATTATTCTTTTTGGACTTAAATGGAGTGGATAAAATCCCTAACTGTCTCAGATTCTTATAATAAACGTATTCTCTGAATTCGAACTCATGACTTTAAAGTGAGATCATGAACCGTACACCACTAAGTCATGTCCTTTGAGGGTCAAAGTGAACTTAATATTAAAAATTAAACAACAGATAATATATGAATCATTTCATTCCACCACAATGACCCCGAGCACTCGGTGATCAAACTTTTATTAAAATTAAAATCACGATGTTCAAGTTTAATTATTGAGATTTGAGAGCCTAAGTTTAAATCTTAAGATTCACATTATTTGTGGGTAAATAATTGGGTTTGATTCGTTGTTGAAGTCTAAATCATAACTTAATATTATGTATGATGAAACAATCAATACGATTCTGAGATTGTCCAATACCTGTTGCGAGAAAATGCGAGAATATTTGCACGTAAAAACACACACATTTGGTCAAATGATTTTTTTTTTTTAGAATCGTTGAAAATCCCGCCGCCAAATCACCCCTTCCGGGTTTAAGTGGAATAGGTAAAACTTCCGACTATCCCAGGTTCTTACAAGAAACATACTTTCTAGATTCGAACGTAGAACTTCAAAGTAAGATCATAAACCCTACATCACCAAATCACGCCCCTTGGATACAAAATGATTTGATATTAGTTTTACAACATGTATACATGCTTAAATGGTATAAGGGTTGATGGTGTAGTGAGAGCCAGAGAACATTAAATGAATATATTTAACTTTATTTGTACGGGCACCCACTATATAAGATGGTGGTTAAATTGGCATCCACACTTATATTGGACATCCAATATCTTAAATTTAGTGAAATTTTAAATTGAAAAGAATGTAATATAGTCCTAAAATGTTTATTATTTTTTATTTTTAGAATGTAGGTCAATTTTTATATTGAAAATTCGAAATGGGATAAAAATTATAAATTTCCCAAATCTAATCACAGTAAATAGAGACCATCCAATGGGTCATACACCAACTCCCAGTTTAAAAAGCTATAGGATTTCTACCTGGCCATGATTCTATCTTTTCAAAGTACTCAACTGGCACGACCCCATCAAATCCTTCTGTCAAGATGACCTTGTTGTCCGACATGTAGAGCTTCATTCCATCTGATTTTTACAGTACGGAAAACTCAGATCAATGACAAGAACGAATCAATTTTAGTTTAGATTTGCTTCATTATTTGAACAAAATGAATGTGCTATTGGGTGGAATGAAATTCATTATTAGGATAACTGGATAAAGGGTTCTAAGTTTGAGTATAGGGATACCTTCTAGAGCTTTTCTGACATTGAGAAAGATCAAAACATTAACATCTCGTCTCATACCTGGAAAACAACAAGATGCATATCGTTAGCGGTAATATTACTGCTACATTTCACAGTGTGCGGATGAATATTGAACAACTGGATATTCCCAAATCTACATTGACCATAATGATTCAATGTTGCAGAATAATCCTACACTCAAAGATAGCTATTGAAGCACTCACTTTTTATTCTGCTCGAATTAAGTTCATCTTAGCTGTAAAAGAGGGACCTTTTATTTATACTTACTGCTATAAACAGCTGGGAAGTTTGTCCTGTGTCTTAAAGGAACATAGCCTAGGCAAGGAATACAAGTGAAAGTCTGAAATATCACTTCTAATAACTCTAGAAGTTGGTCACTGACAACTCTTTTGCTCTGCTCTACTCGTGTGATTGGCGTTCAATTCAAAAACAGAAAAAGAAATCTTGCCACCAGGTGTGGCCTCTAGGACTAAAAGGCCAAACATTTTCATAGAGTTTTGTCATATATATAACATATAAAATAACTAATTTACAGGTGCAGTGACATTTATTTACATTTTTTTCCCCAAAAGCTACTAAAAGGAAAAGGTGAAGTCACGGGTTGTATATAAAACCACTATTGAGTATTGATAAATAGCTTTCTTGGGATATCTTACCACTGATTACTTTGCTTTCAGTCGGCAAGCCACATGAAAAGTGTACATGTAATCTCTTCATGCGCTTTAAACCAGAGTCCAAAATTGAATCCAGATTCCTCTTATAGGTTCCATGTACACACACTGCCACCAAAGCATAAGAAATCAAGTTAACTGAAGAAAAATGGAAATATACTTGGAGAGAAAATACTGAATTGGAAGGAAAAATAGTGCACCTAAAACTTCTTCAGCTGAAAGGATTGGTCTTAATAAGCTTTCAGATTCAACTGTCTGTCAAGAACACACAAGGAACCCATTTCATTTGTGCAGATAAGAGACATCATTAAATCCAACAACATACAAGACATGATAATGAATCAGATATGAATTTGAAAGGAAAATAATGGTCATTGCATAAATTCTAAAGAAAGGCAAAAATGGTAAAGCAAATATATACAGATATATCACCGTTATTGTGTGGCCTTGATTTGCACGTATTAGAAGCTCTCCATTTTCCTCCAAGAGACTAAATCGCTGCTTATTATCCTTTCTGACAGCCTAAAATTAAACACCCAATATGCCAAAATAAAAATGACTGGAAAATATTATGCACTTCCAAAGCATCACAAAAGCAAGTTTAATGGATTAAATTTTTCCAAATCACCGGGCAAATCCACTGCTCGAAAATCATTAAAAACAATAGCTAAATCAACCAACCTCCCTGATGTCATCAACTGTGTGTGATTTTAATGGAACCTGGGCAGATGTTTTCATATTCAGCTTTAGTAAATCTTCAACTTTGACATATCCATCACTCCGCATATTCAGATTTAACTCAGAAGCCAAATGCCGCAAAATGCGTGTCCTGAACGTATTACATTTACACATCAAAATTTGCACACATGCACTGTAATAATACGCATACCAAACATATTATTTTATCAATGAAAAAAAACTAAGAATATTAATAATAATTAATAATTAAGTTTAAGCATTATAATTAAACTTACAAGAGTCTACCAAGAGCATCAATTTCATCCTTGCCTCCGCCTCCACGGCCGCCACGGCGGCCTTTCCACCTTTCTCCGTCATTTATAATTTCATAGCCTCTTCCTTTACCACCACCACCACTGTCAAAAGAAACACAAACTTAATTATAATTTTTTTTTTTTAAATCGTTAGAAAACCCACCACCGTCAAACCACCATTCCCGCACTTAATCAAACCAGTTAAAATCCTGCTCACGTTCTCTCAATTCGAACCCATAATTTCAATATGAGATATTAAATCCTACGCCACGCTGGTGGGGACACTTAATTTATAAAACCCTAATTCCTTTTATCAATTAAACCTTTGAGTGCAGCTAATGAAGAAGTGAAAGAAGTTAGCAAATATTAATTACCTTTTACTGGATTGAGCAAAAGAAGCGAAGGATGAGGAGCTCTGATTGAAGCTGTTAGTGTTATCCATGGAACCGATTGGGGCAAAAGACCTGAAGAAAAGAGAAGGCGAGAAGGAACTGATAGGTACAGGTGGCAGATACACGTGGCAGCAACGTAGGATTCTGATGTTGCTGCTCAAACAATTCCACATGGATCGATCTCGATATGGTGACTAACAAAGGTGGTGGTGATGATGATTTACTGGCTCGCAGTGGTAGGAAATTGTTCCTCTTTAGGGATTTTCACAGTGCAGTCCTTGTTGTTTACTGCAAAATAAAGAAATAACCAAAGTTTTAATGTTTTAACATATAAGTCATCTTTGTTTTAAGTTTTTTACATTTAGGTCCTTTGACCGTTAATTCTGCGGTCTGCAACAAATATCTTTTGAAACAGATAAAAAAAAAACTCTCTTGAAAGCTGAGATTGATAATGGCTTTGTCTTTTTTTTTTTTTTTTTTTTTTTTTGCATTTTCACAGTTTTTTGTTTTAATTACTCTGTTTCTGCAGTGTCTTTCTTTGTCTTCTTTGAGGTATTATAAAGTTGATTGTAATATTTATTTTCATTTATCATAAAACTTGTAATATTTATTTTCATTTATCATAAAACTTGTGTGTACGTGTTAATTCATTCAGGACAAAGACGAAATCGTCCAATGAGTAAAGAATCATGATGAACAAAGAATGAATCTCCCAACAAGCGAAAGATGATGGAAGACAAAGAAATATGTGATTAATATAGGACGATTGCCACACGAATAAATGTCTTGCAGTTGATCAGTTACGGATAGACCCACAACCAACGGTTACCGCATAGTTTGGCAGTAACCCCCACGATCTAACGGTTATCAGAGCGCACGACCCAGCAGTTGTATACACGATCCAGCAGTTACACTCGAGTAAGAGACGTGGGAGTTATTGGGCTGAAGAAAGCGAAACCGCTCAAACGGTTGGCAAGACTTTATACTATAAAGGGCCCAGGCGTAGAAAGAGGAAGAGGATAAAAGAAAACAGAGACTCAAAATGAGTAAGAAATTTAAATTCGTAGTTGTCTTAGCTTTGTAATCTTAAGAACTGTAATCTGTGTGTTTGCACCTCTTGGAGGCATTTGTTGGAATCAAACACCCATTTCTGAGACTTTGTCTCAGGAGATTTGGAACCTTACACGCGTATCAATAAAAAAATTGTGTGAACAGTATGATTGTTTGATCTTCGTTGGATATATTGTACGGTAGAAAATAAAATTATGTAAAGCAGGGCATGTCCTTTACATAAATAAAATCATCACGGCTCTTTCTTGAAGTTGAAATTAAGGTTGCATAAATTTTTCCAAGGCTGCATAAATTTTTCTCGTAACTGAGGCTTCCTTGGAGCAACATGAAGCATAGGCGGAGGTAGAGCTGTTTCGTTTGTTGGGTTTTTAAGGCTTTCTTTTTATGAATCATTCATTCATTTCTGGATTTATTGAGGTTTTGTAGTGTTTGTGATTATGGGTTTATGAACTATTTTTCTTTTTCTTTCTTCAAGTAATATGATGAAATTAAGAAAAAATTTGACTTTATGTTTTGCTTGGAATTTATGCTTATTTCTTAGGCTGCGTTTGTTAAAAAGTATTCTCAGAGAGGATAAACTGGCTTTTCGATTATGGAATAAACGCTAGAGTATAAGCTCACGTCAAAAAATTATCTCATGTTGTGAGATTATAGTTTTATGATTATTAATGTTAGCGTTAACTTATCCGTTTGGTGGAGCGTTAAAACGGTAAATTTACTGCTCTATCAAACAGGCCCTTAGTGTTCTAACTATCTTGCTATGGTTGAGGTATACTACTCTTCTTCGGATATTTTTTAGGATTGAAATCTATAGCCTTATTGTGTATTTGATAAAAGGTAAGCTCGTTACAGACTTAAAGGCAATTGAATCTTTGGTTTTTGATGTTGGATGCATTTGAACTGTCTCTATGGGATTCTATTTTCTTCGTATTTTTTGTCTGCTTTATCTGCAATTATTACTCTGGCTAATTGAGATTGCATGATTTATGACCACAATTGAAGTTTATTTTTCTTGTGGGCATATTGATGTTTTATAGAAGGAGAGGCTTTGAATTTTTTTTTTTTTAACAATCTTTTTGCTAGAGGTGCAAGAAATCTATCAATGTATTAGACACAACAATTATAGGGGTCTAAATGTTAACAACATTTACGAGAGTGATAGTCTTCGCCTGAAGCTGGTTCGGTGGCCAGTTGACTTGGATCTCTGCTGTCGATTGCCAGTTTCATCCGCTTCAGCTTTAGAGTGGAATGAGTGCTTGATCTTTCTCCAACCTAAATTCCAGCTGGGTACAATCCTATGCTTGTTGCTCAGCTTCTCATATTCTCGCTGCAGCTCAGAATAGTCATTTTGTAGCTCTGCCATTCTTGTCTTTACATTCTCAAGTTCTTCTTTTAGGTTCTTAAGGTCCACACTTGTAGATGGCTGGGTATAGTCCTGTTCGGAGTAATCGCCTCGTGGTACTGGCTCCTTCTCTTGCATTGCTGCCCTCATCTTTACTTGCTCCGAAAATAACACCTGCATGTCACATATTCTCATTCTCAGATGAAAAATGTTTAATTTCATAGACCGCATTTCGGTTAGGGCTTAGCACATGTCCTCTTTCTCTAGTGAAAGAGTTCATTTACAGTCAAATGCTGGACTAGATGGCTTTACTGACTCTTCTACTGCATCTCCCTTCCTAATTATCATTTCCATCTAATCATATCTCTTATGAACTATACAGTGACATTCATGCATAGCTATTTGGCAGTGTTATTATAAAACCTAGAACTAAATTGTACTCATAAGAGTTGCTTTCTGGTAACGACGCGGATAATCAAAAGATATTTTTATAATTAATGGCTGACAGAATCCATAATAATAGAGTTTTGTGAATTTACCTGGACAACGGTTCTTAGAGGTAATCGATCATTTTGTGCGGCATGGGTGCATGCATCGAGTGACAATTTCTCGCAGTTCATTAATTTGCAGAGCTTTCTCCGGTCATGTTCAGATAGTGAAGGATGTGACTGACAAGGATAATAGGTTATCATGTTTCAAAATATATGCTTTTCCCTTTCTGTAAATCATGAAAGAGGGGGAAAAATGATAGGTAACCTTGAGGTAGGTATCAATGGCTCTGTAGAGACCATCATGACATGTTCGAGCATTTTCCGGTAAGGATTCAGCCAGAACTTGGAACTTGGTAATGGAGAGATTTGGATCCCTGGCAACTTCAGCAAGATAATTGTCTAAGATCTTACTTACATTAGTTTTGCCTATAGTTTGTTGTTTTTGCTGCTGCTGTTGCTCATGCATCAAGTAATAGTCCATGATCCTTTGCACCACATCAATGTTGTGCATTGTGTTGTGTTCAGGCGAACTGCGAAAATGAACAAACGTGAAAATTAGTACAGTTGATCATGTTGCACAATTTAGAACGAATGAGAGTAGATTATTACTTACTTGACGATTTTCGCGTGATCGTCATTTTTATAGTTAGGAATCAGCAGATCATTGACTTTGGCCTCTTCCAACATCATTCCCACTCTCTTCTCAAGCTCTGAAATCAAAGCCGGTGACGCAGAATACACTATGGCCATCTTCAACATCTGCAAGAAGAACTTGCAAGAAACACCTTCATCTTGAGGAGGAAGTAAATTCACTAGGTTTTCTATAATTGTTCTTTGCTCCTTTTGTCCAACTTCCACTTCCTCCTTCCCTGCACTCAAAATACTAAACTGCAGCTCATGCTTTCCATAGCCATAGCCTCTTAATCCTTCTAATTCTACATCCATGCCTGGCAACCATTTCTTTGCATAATGCATGATGCATTTACCTATGACCTCTGGTTTTGTTCCTTTCGCCTTTATTGTTGTTATAATCCTCACGAAATGATCTATCCATAGAGTAGCCACATCATCAAACCACCAGCCTTCTTCGTTAATTATGTCCCCTGTTGTCGAGTTTTCTCTAGAAGCTTTCCAGGCAATTGAATCACAGCATCTTCTGACAATTTGGAGGTTTTCGGCCCATGGAGATAAATTCTCGCAAGATTTGAGAACAGTAATTGTTTCTTTCCACGAAGAAAGGATTACCAGAGTAAGGAAAGCTTCTGTTTTGGAGATGAGATTTCCATCTTCATATTCTTCACTCATATCCAAATATTCTGAAGCACATCTTAGTGGAGCAATGTTGTTAGGGTTGAAGTCCACAGGGAGACCATAACAGAATTTTAGAATGATCTCAAAGGTTTCTGGTCCACCTGGACAGTTTTCAAGCTTTATGTCATACCCCAAATTTGAGATTGAAGGTTGAAGTTCTAGTCGGCCTATGTAGCCGCATTTTGACACCAAGGGATACTGTTTCAGGAACATTAGATGAGTTATCAGATGAATAAATTCCTCTAAATATGCACAACTCCCTAGCCCATATTTCATTCCATCATGGAAATATTTTATAGGTATGCATCTTCATAATATTGGAAATTAAAGCAGTATATATTAGGACTATTAGTTTGTTACAGATCAAATGGGCACGGAATTCAGGCACCCAAAGACTTCATTATGTGTTGACTTTCATGTTTATAGGTCGGTTTCTTTGCCTTAATGGCCTATTAGTCTTTGCGTTGATGAAGATGACGACATTAGCATTTAGCAGATGTTATTAGGACTCGATCGTGTCACAAAATGCAGCCTGAGACATTTACAAGAAGATAGGAAATGGAAAGAGCCTCCAATTACTTTATGTGTTATCATTGCTTGCTGAATGTCATCTATATGAAATTGTAAAATGTGTGTGGTGTAAAGATTTGCATTTATCTATGAGAAACCGCGTGCTCTGCCGCGTCATCAAGTAAGTTTCTGTTTACATTTTCTATTTGATTCATTTTTCTGTTTTCAGTTTTGTGATACTGAACCATATTTTAGCCTCTTGTTTATAATAGTGTATTAGTTTTTTTACCTTGTGAACATTAAAAGTGACATCTTGAACTTGAATTGATAAATCTGTTGGGATTTGAGAAGTGACAAACCTGCATGAACACAAATAGAATAAGGAATGAAGGAAACATTTCAATGCTTGCATGATGTAGTAAATAACTGGTTGTTCTTGTTGTACCATGAATGTACTTTCTTCTCGAAGCTATCGGCTATGTTGATGAATCTGTTCGGAATTACAATACATTGTTCGTTGCCCTCGGAATCACTACCAGGGCTTCGGAGTTGCGTCACCGAAGAAGAATTCATGGTGAGTTCTCAGGCTGCATCCTACAGACTGGTTATGTAGGAGCATAGTTTAAATAAATAAATAAATGCAGACAAGTGAGTCTGTGGATGGAAATAGAGAAAACAATAAATATGGGTTGGTGTATTATTGATGCAAGTCATTGTTTGTTATTAGCCAAATTGTCTGGGAAATGTTTTTGATGGATACAGATGAATAATGTTCAAAGGGAAGACACACAGAATTTTGGGACTGATACGTCTATTTTCGACCACGTATATGTTGACAGCACCAGAAGTTTTTTTGTGTGGCTCAACCAGTTTTTAGTGCTTTGTTTTGACATCTCACCCGACGAGAAAATCAATAAGATAACGAAGATATTACGTCATCCGTATAATAATTAAATAATTTAGTGACACGTGTGTTAAAATATTTAAAAATAATTAAAAAAATAAATATTAAATCATATACATTATTTATTAATTTATTAATGAATACCACGTCATCCGTATTTCCGTTACTAAAGAATCACTCCTCTCCCACAATGAGAATCATCTGGCTTCTTCTGCAAAACACAAATTCTGCAACATCTAGAGCTGTAACACTTTAACACATCCCAACCTGTCGGATATGTGGGTACCGTACCTTCACCCACTCTAAATTTAGTTAAAATCCGAAAATATTTTTCGGTTTTAAAAATTCTCATCTACCTATTCAAGTTATTTAAAAAAAAAAAGATAATAATTTCGATATAAAATATCCATTTTATCATAATTTGGATTGGACAAAATCAGGATTGAAGCGAGATAAAAAATTAAAATAATTTTAATACTCATTTTTTATTCGGGAATGAATAAGATCATGTAAATTATCTATCCAATTTTTATTATCTATTTAAGTTTTAATTATTAATTTTTAAAAAAATTTAATAACTACATTTAATATACAATATACAATTCTATGTAGATGTAAATAAAAAATATCTTAATATTTATAAGATATTGTTGACAAAAGAAAGTCACCCTAGAATGAAGGAGTCAGTAAATGACAAAAGCAAGCAGGACGAGCATGTATCACTCCATAGGACGATTCGAAACTAGGACGACGACGAGAAGAGCAGTCAGGAAGGTCGCCCGACGACACAACAACTAGGACAACTCAGAGAGTCAGGATGACTGAACACATGCTACGGTTGATCTCACGATTTA
The DNA here is from genome assembly GCA_019454045.1 of Zanthoxylum bungeanum. NCBI lineage: Eukaryota > Viridiplantae > Streptophyta > Magnoliopsida > Sapindales > Rutaceae > Zanthoxylum > Zanthoxylum bungeanum. The sequence goes on from SKCR01050026.1 coordinate 39,288, forward strand.
AACAAGTTGAGATAGTATCACCCACGACTTGGTAGTTCATTGCGCATAATCTGGCAGTTTCCTCTATGATCAGGCAGTTGTGACACATAATTTAACGGTTGAAGACGTGATCCAACGGTTGTAGAGAAGTTACGGACTGAAACCGTCCGAGCAGTTTACAAATTCCACTGTAAAATGCTCACTAATGCAAAGAGAAGAAGGTCCCGATCAAATGAAAACTCAAACGAGCATCTTATTTTTTATTTCGTAGCTTTGTAATCTTTAGGACTATAATTTGTGTGCTTGTGCCCCTTGGAGGCTTATTCACTTAATCAAACACCCATTGCTGGGATTTTGTTTCATGAGGTTTGAACCTTACACGTTTTTCTTCAAGCAGAAAATTACACAAACACACACACACACACACATATATATATATATATATATATAAGGATTTGAGTGACATAGTTTAGTATATATAGTCATTTTCTAATGAAGGATTAGATTACGAACTAAGTAAAAAGATAGAAATACGTGAATTGTAATCTCTTTTATATATTGTGAGTTATAAAATAGATCTTAACAATTTTTTTGATATGATTACTTTATTTTTGAAAAATATAATAAAATAATTGAAATATTTTCACATGAATTAAACATATTTCAAGAAAGAATTAGATGTTATTCGGAGTTTGATATTTCTTAGGGATCTCATTTTATTCTTCAAATATTCCCCTCCCTTTTCTTGAAAAATTTATTAGGGGACGAGGAATCGACTTCAATCCAAAGATTATGACCTATCAAGTGAATTATTTACATACAAATTAATAATTCATTCATCGTTTATTCCCTCTAAAAAAAAAAAAAAAATCCCACCACAGCAATGTGCTTCGTAGTCTATTATTCATCAAGGGTATAAATGTAATAAAAGAAAAAGGAGAAGGGTAAAATAGGAGAATGAACAAGTTCATAGTCGCTCGTTAGTTGGCGGTTTTTCCTCCCTCGTTTACAACAACTAACGGATTGAAAACTCATTTGCATCATTTTTTTTTTTTATTTTTGCCTATTTTAAAAAACAAACGATAAAAAATTGAGATCTAAATTGTAAACAAAAAAAAAAAAAAAAATGGCAACGGTGTCTCCTTTGGCCAAATACAAATTAGTTTTTTTGGGCGATCAATCGGTGGGCAAAACCAGCATCATCACGCGTTTCATGTACGATAAATTCGATACCACTTACCAGGTCTATACAAAAAAAAATAATAATCAATTTTTAAATTTTTTTTTGTAAGTTTTGATGAATTTGACGATTGGCTAATCGTGTAGTTTAAAGGGTAATTTTGATTTGGATTAATTTTGATGGTGTAATCATTCAATTGAATTGATATTATTTTATATTTTTATGTTATGGGATTTTAGTGGGTTAAAAAAAATGAAAGCAGTTGTGATCTTGTTGATGAATTGACATTTGAAAAAATAAAAAATTGGAAGTAAAATATTGACTTACAATTTTACAAAAATGTCATTGTAAATTGCAGGCTACAATTGGGATTGATTTTTTGTCAAAAACAATGTACCTTGAAGATCGGACGGTTCGTTTGCAACTTTGGTGAGAAACTGAGACATTTTTTTTTTTTGAAATTGTTAGGAAATCCTGCCGCCAAACCATCCATTTTGGTTTAAGCGGAGCAGTTAAAACCCTGAATGTCTCAAGCTCTTACAAGAAATTCGAAACTGAAACTCGTTTCTCCTCTTTTCAACATAATTGAATGTCATTTAGCTTGCAAATTCATGAAATCTGGAACTTTTTTTTGCCATGTGATGCTTTAATTATATGTTCTTTCATGCAATTATGCAAAGATAGTTTTTATATTATAATTTCACAGGGATACTGCTGGGCAAGAGAGATTTCGGAGTCTGATTCCAAGCTACATCAGAGATTCTTCTGTTGCAGTAATCGTCTACGACGTAACTAGTAAGTCAATTCAATTTCTAATTAATGAGCTTCATGTTTTTCCATGGCGTTTTGAAATTCACCCCATCTAATTACCACAATGCAGATAGGCAATCTTTCTTGAACACTTGTAGGTGGATTGAAGAGGTTCGTACTGAACGAGGTGGTGGTGTTGTTATTGTCATTGTTGGTAACAAAACCGATCTTGCTGATAAAAGGTAAGATTTCTAGGATGAACATTGTCCCGTTGTCGATAAGCAGTCTCTGGTCCCCAAGAGGCGTAGCTCGGTGGTGTACTGTTGAGTTCCTGAGTTCGAATTCAGGGATTGCGTTTCTTGTAAGAATTTGGGACTGCCGGACGTTTTACCTGCTTCGTTTTTTTTTTTTTTTTTTTGTTAATCTACCTTTGGGTATGTCATTTTGGTGACTGAACATGAACAGGCAAGTGTCTATAGAGGAAGGAGATGGCAAGGCAAAAGAGTTAGGAGTCATGTTTATGGAAACCAGTGCAAAGGCAGGATTCAATATTAAGGTGAATAGACATAAAATAAAAACCAAATGAAATGATTTAGCAATTATCTCATATGATAAGTCTGTGTTGTTTTAGTCTTGAAAAAATTGGGTTACCAATCCTCCAATTTGATGTAAAATGCAAAATTGCAGCCTCTGTTTCGCAAGATCGCGGCTGCCTTGCCGGGGATGGAAACCCTTTCCTCCACGAAGCAGGAAGACATGGTGGATGTTAACCTAAAGCCTACCGTCAATTCGTCGCAGACAGAGCAGCAAGGAGGAGGTTGTGCTTGTTAGAGAAAATGTATTTGAACACAAAAAGGATAGAGAGAATAGCAAAGAGCCATTGAACCACCCAGCACTGAAGCAAATTTAGCTGACATTATGAGGATGATGATTCTGAGTTTAGGCTATTTTCGGAATTCGAATTCCTGGCAAATTCAGTGATGCATTATTCATTGATTGATCAAATCTACAGTTTTTCTTTTAATTCAATCATCTTGGCTTTATATAGTTATGTCAATGGGGAAGAGCAGTGGAAGCAAGCAATTATGGCATACACTGTAAATTCAAACCAGAATTTTCGAATGTGCTTATATACAAAGAAAACCTTGAAAAAATATTGACATTGGAAAATTTATTACAGAAGAAAATGGAGATCCTGGAAACACGAAAAAACAAGTCGGCGAAGCAAGATCACTGAACTACTAAGCTTGATTGAAACCATTACCATTCTGCTTTAACTCTCAGAGTCAGATAAATCAAAATTAATGTCCCCAAACTTGACCTGAAAGAAGGAAAAGAGTAAATGATGTTAAGTAGGGAATCTCGCTACATGAAATGTGGCAAAATCTCGTCAAACTCAATTTGACCATGACTCTAAGAGGTTTATGGGGACTGTAAAAGACAACAGATCCCGTGTTGATCATCAGTCTGACACTCATCTGGTTGCTAGATCATAGTGGTATTGTAGAGTTAAGTCAAACTGATGCTTCCATTATATGCCAGTCTCAAAAATAAACTCATAGCTATATACAATTTTGCGGAGAAATGGGAGCTTACAAGATAGAGAACAGGAGGACAACTTTTCTTGAATCAAATGAGGCAGCACGTCTATATCTTCTCCATCTGTTAGTTGGGGCGTCATGAGTCCTCTCTGTCGGTGATTTATCTGCTAAAAAATACTCTCATTTGAGTAGGTGTTAAAATATTCTCTGTTGCATGAGCCCCACAATATCATTGAGCAAAATACACGCAATATAAGTCACTGAACACAGGAAATAGAACAATAAATGACATGTCTCTTTCAGAAAGTAGAACTTTACAGAATACACAAGACCTTCTGGGCTGGATGACAATAATGCATGCTATAATGGGAAGCAAGACTGCAAATCTGATCGAATTCGGAAACATTGCCTCCTTTTGCATAAGAATAAGGAGCCATGAATAAAATATATTCCAAATTTGAATCCTTCAAGGTACGAGATAAGTAAGAGTCTGCACGTATCTATGTAATTTAATAACCACAAGCCAGTTGCTTGTGTGCGTGCATGCACTCCCGCATGTGTGAGAAAAAGTTCAACACACCTTACAAGTTGACTGAATTTATAAATGTATAGTTATCTACTCTGGTCTCATACTGGGGGCTTATGTAATATACTTGGAGAAGTTTCAAGTGAAATTTAGTAACAATAAGAAGCGATAAATAAAAATATTGCAAGATTTTCCTACCAATATTTAAGCTTGCTTGTCTCTGCAACACCTTTTGCATATGCTGTAAGCCATCAATGGAAGACAAAAGGATTCCAAAGGTTAAGTCAAATAAACAATCACTTAAAAGTAATACCACACATTTCCAGACCATAAATGTGCTAAGTTTTTAGTGTGTTTATTCAAGGCTACGCAATAAACAGATAGGAGGAAAGGACTTACAGTTATGATGCCCTCACTCTTTATATTGCCAACAGTCTCATCATTGGACCCAAGTGTTTCAAAATTTTCCTTCTCAAAATTTATATCAACAATACATGATGAATAAGCATCTGCATTCTTCATTTGTAGATCAATGCAGTTCTGGCAATCTAGTTTGGCATCCAAGCTCATCTGATTTTTAGATGGGAAAGGAACTCCAAGAAAACTTAAAAGAGTTAATTGTGATGTACAATTTGGACTGGTATTGCCTTCATCAGGCAACACTGAAATTCCATAGACATCTTGAACCTGCATATAACATTACTGAAATTATATTAAAAAAAAAAAAAAAAAAAAAAAAAAAAAAAAACTAAACTAAACTTCCAAATTCCACGGAAAATTATTCCTTCAGAGAAAAGGCTAAGTTAATGATCATGCTGGATCTTCCATACAGCACTGAACGAACATATACCATTATAGAAATAGAAGCGAGATAGAAGAAAACTCAATTTTGTTTGAATTGTTAAATTGTACAGTCCTACAGCATTTATTAGAACGTGTCAGTGACAGAAACAAAATAAATTTCAAAAAACTTCTCTGAAGTAACAATGGAGATTGATTTTGAAGCAGTAGTCAAAATACTCCTTTTGTGTGTGTGTGTGTTTCTGTCAATACTCAACAGACAAAATGCTCAATAAACCCATTTATATAGTGAAATGAAAATTGTGGCTAACATTTTTTCAGGTTTATGTCCTTGGTGCTTATGACAAATATGCATTTACAACTTCATTAAGTATGGGTTTCCGTTTACAACAACAAAACCAATTAAGAAGATGAGAGTGGTTTCAGCATCAACTCATCAATTCAAAGCAAGAGGATCCAATTATTTTCGTAAAAATGCAAGACATAAAGCACCACACAATACCTATCAAAATGAACTTACATGCGAACTGTGAAAGGGGCACTTTTCTTTCTCCGGAAATGAAGCCTCCTCAATCAAAATAGGCAAAACATCTGAATATCCAAGCAAAAGGGAAATCAAAACACTTACACAAGCCAACAAATACCGATTTTGAATTACATAACAAACAAGAGTAAAAGTATCCTTACCCTGAGAACAATGATGATTGACCTCATCAAAACTCGGTTTCAGCAACTGAAAACACGAACAGCTCACAGGTAGATTGCTATTCCCATCCATAATTCCCGGAAAGAAAACTTTTTCCTGAAATCAATCTGTGTCAAAACTTAAATACTCCAAACCCATCTTCAACCGGAAAAAAAAAAAAAAAAAAGAAACACAAATAAAGAACAAACACTAAACATTTTTTTATAGAAACGTTGGAAATCCCGCCGCCAAACTACCCGATCCGAGGAGTAGTTAAAACCCCGGCTGACCTAGAAATGCATCCCGGACTCGAACTCAAGACCTAACAACCAAATCCTAGACCTCACAACCCTTGGGGGCAACAAAAACTAAACATGAACAAAAGTAATTCAAAAAATAAAGTTATTATAAGCTGCATTTTAGCTTCTCAAATTGTTTAATTACTTCCTATAACAGTAACCTCAATCTCCTCCTCCATTATTCCTTCTCTTTCCAGATTAACATGAGAAGCAACAAAATAGCATAAATATGGAAT